>JAOTRN010000048.1:23760677-23773414 GCA_028566695.1 Bagroides melapterus
TCCATGTTGTCTCATATATCTATTTTCATTATACGTATATGTCAACGCATTGTTTTGTTTTGAGATGTTGCTTTCTGCTCCTGAATCATTTGTTTATTTTGTTCCATTGGTAATGTAAATGTATTCATTGATTTCATTGTCTTTGTCTTTTTTTTTGTACAAATAAAAGATTTACATTAAGTGCAAAATGGCTTATATGGTTTGAAGGCTTATTATGATGTCACAGTTCATGGTTAGTCGGTGTTGAATCTAACTATAATCCTCAAAATTTATTTAAATATCTTTTTTTCTATGTTTTATTAAATGTATCTATGTCTTAGATAAACATGAAGGTGTTTCTCATTGGATGTTTATTTACTTGATATCTAAGGCCAAAGAAACCAACCTAAAACATTTGTCTTTTTGTGACACACAGGTGTAGAAATATCTCGATCCTATAGTCCTGAGTCTGCTTCAGATTCCGGAAATGAGACGAATTCCTCCGAAATGACGGAGAGCTCAGAGCTAGCAGCAGCTCAGAAACTCTCAGAGAATCCACTGAAAATGTTTGTAGCCACAGCTGAAGGTTATCAGACGCTGGATGCAGAGAAAACAGAGTTTCGTTTGAGGGCCATGTCAAGAAACCAGGAGGAAGAACTGAAGTCCACAGCTGTAGCTTCACGTCAGGCCCTTCATTCAGACCACTTGGAGATGGAACCTGAAACAATGGAGACCAAATCGCTATCTGATTACTTCAACAAAAGGCACATAGATGGGATGATGGGCAAGAGACAAGGAAAAGTCGATGAGGCAAACTGCAGGTCTGGACTCACTAACAAAAATGAATCGGTACAAATCAAGGCAGTTGGTGCTAACGTAGAGAACGCTGTTGTTAGATACAGCAATGCCAACTCCAGAGAACCTCTTCACACAGGGTTTGACCTCCAGAGGACACCCTTTCCATTTCAGGATAAGAATGTACGTTCACAGCAGATCCTGAACTGTAAAGCAGAGGAGCACGGTTACTCCAAGACACCAAAGTGTGGCAGCTCTAACAGCACAGCTCCGTGTAATCTCAGAGGCTCCCTGATGGACCTGAACACTCGCTCGACTGCAGAAGAAGCTTACTTAATCCAGCAAGACTCACACGAGCAGCAAAGTAAGGTACTGCCATCCGAGAAGGAAGTGACACGGTTGTACGATTATCACTTGCCGAAGAGGATGTCGTCACTCCAGAGTGAAGGGATTCATTCCCTGCAGAGCTCACAGAGCTCGTCCATTGATGCAGGGTGTAGTACAGGAAGCAGCAGCTGCGTAACACCCATGGATTCTCCACTCTGCACTGCCGAGAACATCCAACTCATCACTGAATCTTCTTTGAAAGGACTTGGATACCCAAATGCAGAAGAAAAAGGCTACAGTCAAAGTCCACATCGCAAACTTGTCCATCAGACATTAGATTCCACATTTTTACGAAAGCACCACGCAACGCTTGGTACTGAGGCCAGCACAGGGCGTGAAGGATGCCAAAGGATGGCCAAGATCAGAGAAACAACAGGTATTTTCCAAAGAAGCTTGTCTCTATACTGTATAGGATGTGTGTAGTTTGGATTGTTTACAGTATATACATTAGCCCATTTTATTCTTCTCTAAATAACGTTAACATTAGGTTTGTTGTTTCAGTGGAATGAGAGGAATAATAATAATAATAATAATAATAATAATAATAATAATAATAATAATACTTAAAGTCATCAACCACCAGATTTTGTCATTTTGATGCAAAAATTTACAAAAGAATCTTGCTTGTAGAATTAAGCTTGTTGGAGAATTAAGTTTGGGCAAAATACTATACAAAAGCTCACTAACTGAGATCGTTTAATGTGCCATCCTGATTCCAAAGAAAATCTTGGAAAAAAAAAAAAAAAAAAAAGGTTCTCTTACCAGGCGATTATAAAGAGTATAATTATTTACTTTAAGATGATCTGTTCCAATACTTCTGCTCACATAAACATTGAGTGTTCTGCCACAAAAGGTGTAATGTTCCAAATGAACATGTCTAGATGAATAAAAATGAAGATGTATCATATTTTTGTCTCAAACCCAAATGTCTGCAGCGAGAACAGAATTGACCTTGTCCTTCCAATACTTTCAGAGGGGGCTGTATCGTTTATTCACAGCTCACTTGCTTGATCTTTATTTCAGATTCATTCATTGAAATGTTTCTCATGTTTGCTCTCTTTAACAGAATTAAATGGAACTTGTGGTCATTTCTATGTAACAGGTTTTCTCTTTGTTTTCCTCCTCTTACAGTGTAGTGTGCTGACGCTGACGCTGAAACAGAAGGCTTGTCATTTACACATACTGCATCTACACCGATCCTGACCATTCATGCATGGCACAGACTCTTCTGTGCCAAAACTAGAGGTCTGTTGCGGTCTTCCCATTCTTCCACTGACACTCTGGTAGCCTCAGGAAGGCAGAGATGGAATTTTCCTGGAACCTCCATGGAAAGCAGTGGCAAAAAAAGCCTTTTTTTCCATGGAAGCTGTTTTGGTTCAGGGGGTTTTGACTGAACTGAAGTGAAGTGAGAGAAAGCCAGTGAGAAAACACTGGATGAAAGCCAAGACATGCCATGATTTACCTGTGGTGAATAATCAGGCAGGATTAGGCAGGAATGTCTGTCCAGCTCACTCAAGGTACCTGCAGACACGTATTACCCACCTGCCCATCCTGTACTGCTGTGTTTTTATTTTGTATTATGAAAAGAAGATCATGCGTGTTAGAACACGTTGGCTGGCTTAACACTGTACTACTTTCAGTCCATAACAAGTGTAGAAGAATTCTTTGGTTGTGTGCAAGTGTTTCATCTCACCAACAGCAGATTTACGACCAACGTGAGAAAGTTTGAGTGCTGCTACAGTCCATGTGCTCTCTCCTCTCTCTCTCTCTCTATCAAACTGTAGGCAGCTGTGAGTTGTGGTATGTAGAAGAGGACAGAAAGCCCTTGTCTTGCACCACCCAGTGACGCAGCAGTGTAAAGAAACATGTGGCAGGCTTCACGTGTCTCAGAGGAAGCACGTGTTACCCTTCACTCTCTCTGGATGATAAGAGAGAGCTGGCTGGTGGGTGGAACTCACCAGAACTTTGTCCTCGATTCTTATCGTTTGCAGTGACCATCAGTCAGTTTTAAGGCCACCGATCTCAGCTCATGACCAAAGAATTCTTTTACAAACGCTGGGATTCAAAAAGGGAACTCACAGGAAAGCATCAGATAATAAATAGCACTTGTTACTGACTGCACGGTTCTGGAGAAAATACATGGTGCAACACAGTAATGTAGGAAACTAAAACTTTCAGCACAAGACTTTAAACTATGATCTAAGAAACATGAGAATGATGAACCCCCCAACCCTCAATGCTGTATGTCCCCGAATGATGACCAAAGCAGATTGTTTTTCAACACATCTGACATCTCCATTTGGGATTTGCAGCCATTTTTGATCTCATCCTGGGATTAACAAAAGAGGAAAAGGATACCGGCTGAGTTTCAGCTCCTTCAAAGCCATAACCTAACCCGTGATCTTCACTGACATCGTCACGTGGTGGTCGGAGAAATCTGTTCAGTTTGGCCAGTGTGCTTTGATAAATCCATGCCTTGTGTATATTTTATTTAATCTGTAAAGAAAATAAATTATATAACACATAGAATTTTTAACAGGAACTCTACATTCTTAAACCGTGGTTTATGCCTAGCTTATGTTCCAGTGATGAGATTAAAATTAGAACTTTGTTCTGAATGTTCACAATCAGCACACTTTCAGCTTATTTGCCTGGATAATTATGTATAAATGCTTCAGTTATAGAATGAAAAAAAAAACAAACAAAAAAAAAACTTTTGCATATTTATGACCAAGTCAGATGTGGTTTATTTGCATTATCAAGCGTATTAAATATTTCGAGTTATCATCTGGTGTCATTATTTGAGGTCACACTAAACATCTGGACATTTTAATGAGGAATGTTGTTTTAAACACATTTATTGGTGAATACAGTTAAGCATCGCCATGTAAACGGGTGTGTGAAGCGTCAGTAGATAGTCCCCTGTGACTCTAGGGAAATATTGAAGAAGAATTTTCCCTCTTGGGTGGTTTTGCTTTCATTTATGCAGAAATCGCACAAATGACTAATTGCCAGAATTTATTTCTTAAAAATGGAAAAGGTCTAAATGGAATGTCTCTCATTTAAGATTTCACATACAAACTAAGAATAATTAGTTAAGGTATTATTTCTTTTCTTTTGTTTTTTTCTACCAGACACTTATGTTTATGTTTTTTTGGGGTGTTTTTTAGTTGAGGGTTAAAGGTGTGTTGTTAGTTCAATTAGGAGGAAGTTAAGCGAGTTAAATATAACCACTCTCACTTGTCTTTATGGTTTCGTATTTTCATGGTCCAAAAAAAAAAAAAAAAAACCATTGTGACATTTGCTCAGAAATTCATCTCCCGTGTCTCACAGTACAGGCTGAAAAGAGGAATGAGCAGACTGCGATGCCAAGACCCAGTAAGGAGGTGAGCTCTTAATTCTTATTATCCTTATCATATTTTTACTTAAATTTATACTTAGATACAGTTTCAAAGCTTCCTGATTTCTTGTATGCTCCAGTATATTTCTGTAGAGATTGTTAATCATTAATACACATATTGTTCCTCTCAGATGGCACGAAGGATCTTCATTATGAAAATAGCCTTTCTTCTCATTTTCTGTCCGTCTGTGTGCTTGGAAAGTAAGTGGTACCCTAAAAGTCTGCAATGTGACGTGTCCAGGATTAGCAATGGCACCGAGGTGAAAGTCGACTGTACCAGCAGAAGATTAACGTCGATTCCTCCAGGAATTCCATCCAACACCACCAACCTGACGCTTACCATCAACCACATTGCTCACATCAACAACACCTCCTTCCTCGGCCTTAATAACCTCACAGAGATTGACATGCGCTGCAACTGTGTACCCATCAAGATCGGTCCAAAGGACCACGTGTGCACCCAAAGTGTGCAGATTGATAACGGAAGCTTCTGGGAGCTTAAGACTCTCAAGTCACTTTACCTGGATGGAAATCAGCTCTCCAGCATCCCTAAAGGACTCCCAAAGAACGTTGTGCTCCTCAGCCTTGAGGTCAACAGCATTTCTTCAATTCTGAAGGAAAACCTCACGGAGCTTACCAACATCCATATTCTGTACCTTGGCCAGAATTGTTACTTCCGAAACCCGTGCAACAGATCGTATTATATCGAGCAGGACGCTTTTTTGCAGCTTGACAAATTGACTTTGTTGTCACTTAAATCAAACAATCTGTCTTACGTGCCTCACAAGCTACCATCAAGTCTCAAGGAGCTCTACTTATACAACAATAACATACAAAAGGTAACAGCAGAGGATTTTCACAACTTAACCAAGTTAGAGATCCTGGATTTGAGTGGAAACTGCCCCCGCTGTTACAACGCGCCCTTTCCGTGCATTCCATGTGCTAACAATGCTCCTCTTCAAATTCACAAACTATCCTTCATCAACTTGACCAAACTTAAAGTCCTGCGACTTCACAGCAACTCTCTCACCACTGTGAACCAGCAGTGGTTTCAGGGCTGCAAAGAACTTCAGGTGCTAGACCTCTCCAGCAACTTTTTAGCAAAAGAAATAACTCATACCTCCTTTCCTCATTCACTGCCTTTCCTAGAGGAATTAGATCTCTCTTTTAATTTTGAGCTCCAGAGGTATCCTTCATCACTAAACCTGTCTCAGTCTTTCTCCTCATTAAAGTCTCTCAGAATTCTCAGAATCAGAGGTTTTGTATTCCAGGAGCTCAAACAACAAGATATTCAGCCTTTAACTGTTTTGGGGAATCTCCAAATGATTGACCTCGGGACAAACTTCATCAAGTTAACTAATCTAAGCATCCTCAAATTGCTGAAAAATTTCCACATCATCAATTTGTCAGACAACAAAATCTCTTCACCTTCAGAGGTCGAGCATGCAGCTGCACTTTCGATGGCACGTGACTTTCCCAAGCAGGAAGACACTTCCCCAATGTCACGAGGCACTCAGTACAGAAGTGGAGAAGTGAGAGAGATTCACTATTTTAGATATGATGAATATGCACGAAGCTGCAAAAATAAAGACAAAGAACTTGGGACTTTGAGTCCTTTCAACACACAGTGTAGCTCCTTTGGAAAAACTCTGGATCTCAGCAGAAACAACATTTTTTTTTTACATTCAAGATTCTTGAATCTCTGTGAGCTCCAGTGTCTCAATTTATCAGGAAATGCCATGAGCCAAGCATTAAATGGTTCAGAATTTGTTCATCTTAAAAATCTGAAATACCTTGACTTCTCCCACAATCGACTTGATTTGATGTTCTCTTCAGCATTCAAGGAACTGAGCAATTTAGTCGTGCTGGACATCAGTCACAACAACCACTACTTTGAAGCAGAAGGACTGACTCACATGCTAAATTTTACCAAAAATCTTCACAATTTGACCAAGTTAATAATGAACCACAATCAAATATCCACATCGACCAACACGGAGATGGAGAGTTCTTCTCTGGAATATTTGGAATTTAAAAGCAATCGCCTTGATCAGTTTTGGAGAGATGGTGATACAAGATATCACAACTATTTTAAAAAACTTGAAAAATTAAAATCCCTTGACATCTCACACAACAACCTTGACTTCATTCCCAAGCCAGTTTTTCAAAACCTTCCCAAAACTCTCAGAGAATTCAACATTACAAACAACAAGTTGAAATCGTTCTATTGGGATGGTCTTAGGTTTCTTCCAAACCTGGATGTCTTGGACCTTAGTGCTAACCACTTAACAAGCGTGCCTCCTAAGCTTTCCAACTGTTCCAAATCTATTGCCACACTGGTTTTGCGCAAGAATCAGATCTTGAGGCTGAGCCCAGAGTTTCTCAAAGATGCATTTAGCCTGAAAAAACTGGATCTAAGTTATAATCAAATCAAATACATCGAGGAGTCGAGCTTCCCCGAAGACGTGATAGACAAGCTGGAGATTCTGTTCTTAAACAACAACCGGTTTGTTTGCTCCTGCAATGCCACATGGTTCGTCCGGTGGGCCAATCGCACGTCTGTGTACATTCCCCTTTTAGCCACCGATGTGACCTGTGCTTCCCCTGGCACACAGCGAGGCCAGAGTGTGATTTCTCTGAACCTCCAAGCCTGCCAGTATAACTATCTCTCCATAATTCTCAGTATCCTGACTACGTCTGTGATCCTTAGTGTCCTCATCCTCTCGATCTCCAGCCATCTCTTTCTCTGGGATGTGTGGTACATCTACCACTTCTGCCTCGCCAGACTCAAGGGCTACCGTCGGCTTCTCTCTGAAAGCACGGCCTACGACGCCTTTGTAGTCTACGATAAAACTGACACAGCAGTGAGTGACTGGGTCCTGCAGGATCTCCGGGTTCAACTGGAAGACTGTGGTGAACCAAGACTCCATCTTTGCTTGGAAGATCGTGACTGGGTTGTGGGTTGTCCCCTCATCGAGAACCTTTCTCAAAGCATTCAGCTTAGTAAGCGTACCATATTTATTCTGACCACTCACTTTATCCAGAGTGGCAACTTCAAGATGGCATTCTACCTAGCACACCAGCGGCTCATGGATGAGAAGAACGATGTCATCATCCTGATTTTCCTGGAGAGGTTTTCCTCCAGTCACTCCAAGTACCTGAGACTCAGGAAGAGGTTGTACAAAAGATCTGTGCTGGAATGGCCAAGGAATCCTCAAGCACAGCAGTATTTTTGGTTTTGTCTCAGGAGCGTCATGGCCACTGAGAGCCAGCAGCACTACAACAAGCTCTTCCAGGAAACACTGTAACTTTCACGATGACATTTTTACATATAGGGTCAGGTTTTATTTTAATGATGTATGAATGATGGTTTTCCCATTACTATTATTACTGTGAAGTTGTTTATTTTTTTACCTTTGACGACATACCCACTGCTCTCCTGTTTTTTTTTTTTTTATCTTATTACATTCTTGTGTATGAGCTTTTACTGTACAGACAATAACAAGGAGGTTCATATGAGACCCTGAGACTAAAGTGCAGCCTTCGTTTTGTTCTTGTGCTTCAACACGTTAATTAGTTATTGTTTTGTATTGTATGCAAATAAATCTCCAGATTATTCAATTATATATATAATACTGTGTGCATTAATGTGTTGTGGGGTATAATGCACTGACATTATGTGTTTCTGTTTGTATATTGAGAGGTGGGCATGGCCTAAACCAGTTCTTTCTTTCTTTTTATCTTTCTTTCTTATGCCACTATACCCCTAGAAAACACTGAAGTCTTCTGCATCATTTTTGAAAAGTGACACAGTTTTAATTGTAAATGCTATTCTTTTATATTAACAATGACTCATCACTGGCTAACAAACTAACATCGAGAAATGGGAAGTGAATCTTCAGCACTTCCTCTATAGATTACAGAGGTGTAAAAATAAATTAGTAGTCCCTGAGGTGTAACTCAGCAGCTGGTAAAGTACATGTATTGATTTGGCCAAACATTACAAGTCTGAACAGAACATTTGTCATGTGGTATGGGTTTGTGGGGGAAAGCCAAAAGAAGATCTAATATAAGTTTACTGATTGTCAGGTGGCAAAAATCTCAGTACCTTTAAGTATTATTACACACAGACACACACACACACACACACACACTACAGGAGTAAGAGCTGGTTGGCAGTTAGAGCAAAACTTCCTTTTTTCCCACAGAAGCTCTGTACGAATCTCTCAACACATCTCTTATTTGGTGGACTGCTCTTACAGGAACTATACAAGATCTCTAACATGGTGAGAAAGAAAGATTTAAACCTAACAAAAATCTTCATTTTATGCTATTTTTATAACGGTGTTATTTTTAACCAGAATGACGTGCACTCTCAGAAACTGTAGTTTATAAATGTTCATGTGAATCAAGTCAAAGGAAAATTTAAGATCTACAAGATCATCAGACAATTAAACATTTTAATGCAAATTTTGACCATATGTATATTTAAACATAAGATTCAAATATTTGTACTGCTAATTTTTATTTTATAGGAGGCTAGCAAACACTGGCTAATGCTAGTTTGCTGGGTTATAATCGCATTTTGGATCAGCTTGGCAGCATGCAACCCAGATATAAAATCCCTGATGACCCGCCGATGTAACATCCAGAATAACACGAATGGGACCATTTTTGACTGCCATGGTCGGAGGTTACGAGCCATGCCCTGGGTTTATTTAAACACTACCAGCCTTGACGTATCAGACAATGAGATCCAGAACCTAACAGCAGACTCGCTGAAAGACCTGCAAAAGTTAAAATTTCTCAGTCTAAACTGGATGAACGGCAAGCAAAAAGTGGACATCAGCAGTGGGGTTTTTACAAATTTGACAAACCTGGAAATCTTGGAGCTCAATTCAGTTGGTCTGTCAGAGATACCTGCACATATTCCGAACTCTCTTAGAGAACTGAGATTGGACGAAAACAACATTTCCTCTCTAAGTCGCCAAAATTTCTCACAATTAAAAAACCTGACCCATCTTTATCTGTCCAAAAATTGCTATTATGGGAGATCCTGTTTGATGCATTTTGAGATCATTAATGGAACTTTTTCAGACTTGGACAAGTTAAAACATCTGAGTTTGTCATACAATAACATCACCCATGTTCCCAGATATTTGCCTTTCTCCCTAGTAACACTTGAACTTGCTTCCAACATGATATCGTTCATTGGAGAAGATGATTTCAAAGGTCTCCCAAATCTTAAGACCCTTAAAATCCAGGGGAACTGTCCACGCTGTCACAATGCTCCGTATCCCTGCACTCCATGTGCCAATGGGTCTATCGATATTCATGAACAAGCTTTTGACCACCTCAGACAGCTCACTTTATTGCATCTTGCCGGGAATTCGATTTCTCTTATCAAGAAAGCATGGTTTGAAAACCTTTCGCAGCTGCAGGAACTCTACCTCTCCTACAATTTCCTAACAAGTCAGATCGAGGATGGAGCATTTTTGAGTAACTTAAGGCTTTTGAAAAAACTGGACCTCTCGTATAATTATAATCTTCAAGCTTATCCAGAGACTGTGCGCCTATCACCAACCTTTGCCAACTTGCAAAGTCTTCACATTTTGCATATCCAAGGTCTAGTTTTCAAAAAGATCCAGAATGACTCTCTTGCACCTCTTTATGGTTTACAAAATCTGTCTATATTAGATATAGGAGTCAATTTTATCGTGGCTGTGAATCGAAATATATTTAACCAATTTCATAATTTACAATTGTTGTATCTGTCAGAAAACCGTCTCTATCCTATTGCCAACTCTTCAGTTACAAATCCAGACAATAACATAAAGCCATCACACTTTGACCTACCTGAGCTGACAGATTCTGACTCTAGAACACTAGAACCGTATCAGATTAACAAACAGCTTGTCAAACCAGAGTGTGTCGCTGCTGGTCGTGTGCTGGATCTGAGCAGAAATAATCTGTTTTTCATTTCCCCGAAGCAGTTTGAGGACTACAAAAACATTTCCTGTCTCAACCTGTCTAGAAATGGCTTCTCATCAGCATTAAATGGAACAGAATTCACATCTCTGCCTAAACTAAAATATCTAGACTTGTCATTCAACAAGATTGATTTGGCATATGATTATGCCTTTAAAGAATTACAGGAGTTGGAGGTGCTTGACCTCAGCTTTAACCCACATTATTTCCTTGTGCCTGGGGTGACCCATAATTTGAAATTCCTACATAATTTGCCTAAGCTGAGAGTATTAAATATGAGTTCCAACAACATTTTTACCCTAACAAGTAAGAAAATGTGCAGCAAGTCACTTGTCGAGCTCCAGTTTCAGGACAATAGACTGGCGAGGATTTGGAGAGACAGAAAGTATGTGCGACTTTTCTGGAATTTAACAAATCTGACCTACCTTGATATATCGCACAACTACATCCAGAAGATCCCTACAGAAGTTTATAAATACTTGCCTGTCACACTAAAAAGATTCAGATTACATGGCAATGTCCTGACAAGCCTCAACTGGACTATGATGAGGGCCTTCACACAGCTTGAGGAGCTCATTCTTAGCTATAACCATTTAACACATGTCTCTCAAAACATAACCCAGAATATCCCGTCCTTGCGTTACCTTGACCTGAGCAAAAACAGAATCTCTCAGCTGGCCAGCCCATTGCTCCAAGGTGCTGTCAATCTTAAAATGCTGGATCTGAGTTATAATAAATTAAGCACTGTTAATCAGTCCACCTTCCCATCCAATGAGGCAACTAATTTGAGCACTTTATGGCTCCATAGGAACCCCTATCATTGTACATGTGACATACTGAACTTTGCCTTGTGGATTTCAGGAACCAAAGTGAAAATCCCCCATCTGTATACTTTGGTGACTTGCAATGCCCCTTATGCGGCCAAGGGCAAACTGCTGATAGACTTTGACATCAAGGAATGCCTTGATTGCCAAGTCGCTTTATTGGCCTACATCTTCTCCACATTGCTTGTTTTGGGTATAACCTTTGTGACAACCTTGATGCACATATTCTACTGGGACGTTTCATATGTGTTCTACTATGTGAAGGCCAAATTCAAAGGGTATCAGCACTTCTGGAGTCAATCTGGAGATAATGTCTATGATGCCTTTGTCACCTATGACACCAAAGATCCACAGGTCTCAGAGTGGGTCTTGAACCATCTCCGGGTTCAGCTGGAGGAAGAAGGTGATCGCTTCCTTCCAGTATGTTTGGAAGAACGTGACTGGCTACCTGGCTGCCCCATCTTGGACAGCTTGACCCAGAGCATTCGTCAGAGTCGCAAGACAATTTTCGTCCTCACTCAATCTTACGTGAACAGTGGCTCGTTCAAGATGGCCATTTACCTGGCGCACCAGCGTCTTCTGGATGAAAATGAGGATGTTATCGTGCTGCTGCTACTCGAGCCTGTGCTGCAGAACTCCCATTTCCTGCGCCTACGGAGGCGACTCTGCAGCCACAGCGTGCTCGAGTGGCCCCAGACCCCTGCCGCAGAGCCCTGGTTCTGGCAGTGTATGAGAAATGCAATTCGGCTCGAGAACAAGGTCATGTACAGCAGCATCTACTCCAGATACTTCACTATTAAAAAAAGACCCATATAGTCAGAATGAAGGACTCAGCATATATATTTCATATTATTATCTCACATAGAACGTATAATTCAATTCAGTTATTACCATCATTCTGTTGACTGAAAAAAAAAATATATTTTCAAGTGAGAAAACATTCAAGTGCAAAGAGTTATATTGCCAACCTTTTATTCCATTTCTTTTCTAATTTTTGTGATATTTGGGTTTATAGATCAGTAGAACATGTTCCTGTAGGTACATGGCTTTCTTATATTTTTCTATTAGTGTTTCTATTAGCAAGTTGGTTACTATGGGGTTGTTAGGGTCTTATGAGGTGATTGCTATGCTTTGCGGGATGATTGCTAGTGTATTGTTTTCTGCAGTTTATTTCAGATACTTTAAAGTCTTAAAGTATCTGATATAAACTGTACTTAAGTATAAAAAGTATGTTAATGAACGTATTCAAGTATGGAACGTAAAAGTAGAAGTAAATGACGTTAATAAAAAATCAAGACTGTAATAATTTGGAGAATTATGAATTTTATTCTGTGGTGCTTTCTTTCTTAAACTTCTCAATAAGT
>JAOTRN010000048.1:23847192-23858307 GCA_028566695.1 Bagroides melapterus
GTGTGTGTGTGTGTGTGAATGCTATTATCTAACCTGCTTTCACCTGCTCAAACAGCTGGAGATCTTCTGGCACACCATGATCAGGATCTCTGTGGGTTTTTAATCCATCCCTTCTGCCATCACTCTTCTAACTGGACACAGTGGAGTCATCAGACTCATACTTTACTTCAGACTTCTGTTTCTCTGTGAGTTATGAAGAACTTTAACCGTAGTAACCTGAATTATACGACTAAAAACGTCACGTTCAAACCAGTTCTCACGCATTTTAATGATTAAAGAACAGAGAGCTGCACTGTGATCTAATCAGTTACCTAAAAAGCTCTTCGGGAGTAACACAGGAACTTTCGGGATTGGTCTTTATCATCAGTGTTTATTGCTGGAATCTGTGTTAACTTGATGTATTGAAGTATGGAAGTTAACGTGAGTCTTGTGTAATTGATGTGATAGAGAATTGATCTGACTGGAAGTTCACCAGTGTTTCCACCCACAGCTCCCAACAGGCCCGTTGTTGCCACTCAGTGAATAAAATATCAACAAACATAAGATCTACAGTCTTTAATTATACTTTTATTTTAGAAATGAACGCAGAAAAGTCTCATACACGGCGAGCCAAAAGCAAACATTTCAAAAACAAAACAAAACTGTGTGTTGAACCTGCTGTCTAAGAAATAATCTGCACTGGGCTGAGACGTTTGCTAGTCCTGTTGTAGACGACTTCAGGTTCACATCATTCACATCAATCTTCTGTTACACAACACCTCGTGTAGCCTGAAGTCGTATTAAAGATTGATGTGTTTGATCTCTAATGAAATTTCTGGGTGATTTGGATAACAGATCTGAAATATCACCGAATTCACACCGACGGTCTGGATGGATCCGTCCTGGTGCAGACCTACGACAACAACCACAGAGTTCAACAAACGTTTACCATCAGCTCAATTTGAATTTTTACTTATAATACAATGGACATTTATAGGGGATTAAAAGAATAATTTTAGTATATAGTCCCTTAAAGAAATCCAGCTGGAAAATACAGGAGAAGGTTAAATATGTACAGGACTGCTGTTATAATAAAGAACAAAAAACCCCTCGAGCATCAGAAGCCATAAACACAGAAATAACTCAAAAATGATGAAATGACTAAACAAATTCTCTTCATTCTCCCACCTTTATGCATGATCATCAATGCATATAATAACTGTATAATAGGCCACACCCCGATACGTTACTGAGAGACTGAAGCCCATGAGCCTTCAGCGATAATTAGGGGTCCAAGCACCTAAAATGTTGAGAACTTTTTGTTGGTCTTATTTGCGATTGTTCTGGTTGTTGTTTTTTCTCTTCCTATATTCTGTGTATCAGGCTGGCAGCATGGGTCAGACTGGTCAGATGGTGGCGCTGTAGATCAGTTTTCTATTTACCTCTTGACCACGAGTTCTACTGTGGAAATTTCTTTTGTTTCCACCCCAAACAAGAAAGTCTTGAGAGCGTAGCCGTAATGCTAATATCCAAAACCTACATCTGTGAACTAGTTCTATGATTTCTGTCAGATCTTCACAAAACACTGAGTTGAGTCTGAACCTCAAGTCCGACCCAGCTGACATGTGATGGACTGCATCTCTGTGCTAATCTGAGTTATCATAACTGATCATCAGCCAATCAGATTCCAACAGGGTTCTGATAAGGTAATCAAGGGGTACGACCTGCCAGTGGTGCTTGGACCCCACAGATGTTTGCTTACAGCTGTTTCCTTTTTCACTTTTTCATCCATAAAAGTCGCCAGAAATACAAGGTCTGAAACCTGAACCTTTCTGGGAATGAAAAAAAATTCTATCTTTCTGAAGTCTGAAGGTAAGCAAGAATGTTTACTACACTTTTTCTAATTCTACAAAACAATTTTTTTTTTGCTAAACTGCCTCAATCTGATAAGAGTGAAGAATTTTACAGCAGTGGTTTTAAAGGGCTGTGCTGAATGACATCACCACACTGCAGATGGGAGAAGGTTTCTGACAAACGTCTCTCTGATTCCTTGCCCTTGGGAGACTCTAATGGTGGAGGCATTGAGCATCACACATTGATTTCTTTGTAAATGAAGCAACTCTTGAGTGTAAGGTACTAAAATCTGGAACTCTAACTGCGGTCAGGCTTAAATCAAACCTTTCGTTGCAGTATAACGAGCTACAAAATGCAGACGTGGATAAAAACAGCTGGGCTATAAAATCCTGCGGCTCGTCTCCACGGTAACGTGTCGGCAGTAAATAAATGACAGCATGTCTGTTGACACTTCCTGAGGACTGGCAAAGTTTGACATTCACACAAGTAGGTTCTCAATTTTTGGACGTTTTTGAAAATCACAAAAGACATTTAGCCTTTGAGGCACAGAGTTAAGCGAACAGCATGAGAATGAGATCTACGACACCAACAGCATGTTGAGAACGGATGAAACGGAAAAGATAGACAGCGTCTGCATGAGAAGCAAAGGTCTTTAGAAGGGAAACAACAATACAAGCACTAGCCTTTTCTTCATTTTGTGCTTTATCCTAAGCTATATACATTACTTCAGGCTCTTAAATAAGCATTATTTGGACTGAGAAACAGGATTATTGCCCCATTTAAGGCAATTACCTTTTAGGAGCTAAGCTCATAAGATTTACAGTATGAGCACTCGGTACATGGCACAGATATTTACACTGCACTCTGATCTCTTTGTCTGGATTTAAACTGTATGAGAATAACAATGATGTCTGGATCTCTTAATGTTCCCTTAGACCCTTAGAAAATGTCATTATGAGGAGATATAACATTATAATTAGGCTTGTGCAACATCACGATGAAGTTTTCTCTACACAACATCACATCCACTGACATTTATTACAATTATATATTATATTATATTATATTATATTATATTATATTATATTATATTACCAGACCTCCTGAAACGTTACACATTTTGTAATTTAACAAAGTACAAGTTACCATGGTAACACATACCAAAGATCAAACAAATCAAGAGCCAATCAACATCTTCATCTGGAACGATTCACAGTGGAGTTGCCAAAATAAGCTAAAACTACCTGTAAGCCCCGCCCCTTATGCCCTCATCACTCATGGTCTTAGCGTGACAAATGCTTTGACGTCATTAACATAAAACCCATCAGTAAAGAATCCTTAAACCTGAAATAGTGGAAATGATCATTTTTGGTGGTGAATTATGAATCAGTTCTAATTTCTCTTAAATGGTAAAAGTTAATTTTGCACAAGCCTAATTATATAAAAAAAACATTTATCTCAATAAATAATTATCAAGAAATATTGATCTCAGTATTTAACACAGCCATGATGACCACGGCTAATGCTACTATTGCTTCTCCCAGAGCAACCAATCAAAAAAACTGACGATATCTCTGATTTAGGATTGAAGGGATCTCAGGAGATCACTTCACAATCGAACCAAAGAGATCAGGACAGGAACGATGGGTTTTCATACAGGGTATTGGAGTGCTAGAGATCAAAGAAGAGTCCTAAGCTTACTTGGCTTTGCCATAAATGTGAAAATCATTACATTCATTGTTCACATTATACAGGTTATTTGAGATAGTTCATAGAGTAGTCGGTAATAAAATAACACCTTTAGTGCTTGTCTCCAAACAACCAGGTGCACTCTGTTTGACTTAAATAATAATCTGCTGCTTGTAAAGTACAGTCATTGGCACTGAGTTATACTCTAGTGGTAGAGTGTCCATGAGGGAGGCCGGTATTGCTTGGAGTGCTGTTGGCATACGGGTTAAAAGGATGGTATGGCGACTGAATCCCAGAGAGCGAATTGGGAATCATGGTGATGGTGTTTGACGTCATGATTGGGAAGTCATCTGGGGAACGACGTAAAGTAAGGGCATAGTCCGGAGGACAAGTGAGACGGAGCATGTCGTGGCCTTGCAATGACTCGCAATCATGGTCGTGGCCATGATCGAGTTGCTTCATCTGCAAGGACATTAGGTCCTCGCTTGGAACCCTTGGCACATCATTAGCAAGGTTCCTTGGTGGACTCGGACGGCGAGTGGCCTCAAAACGATGCTTGTCCTTCTTGTAATAGAGGGCTGCGAAGGCCAGGATATTTAGAAAGAGCAAGGAGGCTCCGACTGCAATAGTGACACTTAATTCAGTGGAATAGTCTCGAGCTTCTATGGTTACAGAGCTGTCCTCATGCTCAGAATTCTTCTGCTGGTCTGTGGACTGCTTGGTGTTAGATGAAGGGACCGAGGGGTGCCGGGTGGTGGAAGGCCAAAGTTTGTTGGATAAGCGCTTGGTGTATGAGAATGGAGTCGTATCCTGAGGAGGGATCTTGGTGGTTGACGATACATATTGGAAAAGTTCGTTGATGTTGTGTAAATGCGGCACAAGCTCCAGCCAGAAAGCAACCTTGGTGGCCCTGTAGTGGTCTCGGACACGTGGCTTGAGACCGATGTGAAGGTACAGCTGATCTTTAGGATTGTACTTGGACCATGCCACTTCTTCGAAGCGATTAGGTTTGGTGTGAATAAATTTTGTGTCCTGGGGAACCGGCTGGTTTGGGTCTCTGAAAAGCACAACAAACAATTCTTAACATAAACGTGTTGGCAAAATTGACAAAAAATTCTAATACCTCAAGAATAAATGAATGGTTAATTATGCTCTACCATTAGAATGGATCCAACAAAGATCTTGTAGATGATAAGCCTGAAATGATACAAGCTGGGCATGCATCAGGATCAGCATAATGAAAAGGAATGGAATGGTTGGACTATGAAATGCACAAAAACTTCCTGCCGATGCTGGTGTCATCTACTCACCCAGTTTTGGCAAAGTTTGTCCAGTAGGTCATAACCACAGCACTCAACATTACATCATTCTTAGAGAAGTTGCAGCTGAAGAGATCAGTTGGACCAATCATAGGGATACCAAAAACATATGGAAGTTCATCTCCATGTGCAGAATCTGCCCAGGCTGGCTTCATTTCACTCTGGCAGTGGTGGTAGAAGGCATAGAAATACGTAGGTGAACCATACTGAGCGTGTAGATCTGCAGTGGCCACGGCGGGCGCCACCCACTGGTGATCCGTAAAAAGCGCCACCAATGTTTTGCGTCTTGTTTCTGGATTTTCTTTATCTGCCCAATCTGTGTACATGAACTTAATTGTCTCCCGCAGGGTATCTTTCCCTTCCGGATAGCCATACAAGTTATCAACAAAGTCTGACACGGCAAATTCAAAGTCATTTCCAGCGACACCATCCTCACTGTCCACGATACCGTCCACAAATTTATAGCCTTCGCCTTGGTTCACCCCAAGCATGATATCGTAGTTCAGAAACTCGCCTTGCTCCATCAGGATCTGTGGGTCATCTGGCACAACATCCCCATCAATTACAGGACCAAAGGCGATGTGGTACTTGGCAGGAGTTATGTTCTGCTCGATGAGCTCTTTGTAGTTCTTATTCTGGAGGCATTGGATCACTTCCATGGAGTCGTCTTCGTTGCAGCCCACCTTCTCGGCCAGCATTCGCGTGTATTTGGCTGGCTGATAGTTAATGGCCCAGCTAGAAAGAGCTGTGCCACTCTGAATGATTGCTTTCTGGAACAGATCTGTGGAATATATACAGTACACCAGCATTGTATCAGTACTAAATCTGAACACTTAAAGCACCTTGTAAAGCTCATATTCTCTACATTATGCAGTGGATTTTGGTGGGAGTGAAAATAAGAAATTTACCTTCCGAATAGTGGGACAAAGTCAGCAGACTGACGCATGACGCTCCAGCTCCAGACCCGAATATTGTCACTCTCCGAGGATCTCCATTAAAAGCCTGGATGTTCTCTTTTACCCATCTGAGAGCCTGAATCTGGTCCAAGAGTCCATAATTCCCTTTGGCAGCTTGATCACCCGTGCTCAAGAACCCTAAAAAAATTGTACAGTGGTTTATTTGACATTAAAATGGCTTAGATTATGATAATCATACAAATAATCTTGGAAAGGCTAATAATTTCCAGTGCTCATGAACATCTGAAGATTACTGCTCCTGGTGTTAGCCACTGCACATAGTCAGAATGATCAGTGGCCTTGAAGAAAAATTACAATATCAAATATCATTGACAAGATATCTGCAGGGAGCAAATGTCTCCTAAAATGAAGAAGGCTGGGGATCTGATTTCAAGGACCAGTAAAGATAGACTCCTGTGCTGAAAACTCACAGGAGAAAAAGCTTGACTGCCTGGAGGAGTTTAAAAATAGAAGCCACCACCAGAATAGTCAGACGGTGGGACTGACAAAGGGCACCTCAGGAATGTTATCTGAGAGTTGTATGTCCAAACAACGGTGTAGCCATCACACAGGACCACAGAAACACGGCAGAAACGAAGCAAATTATGGAAGCTTCAAATGTCAAAGGCGCTATCTGGAGTGAAAGAGAAAAAAAAGAATGCTGTCTTCCTTGATGGGTAAAAAACATGTATGGAATCACCATTTTCTGCTCCTTCCATGTGTTAATTAAACAGCTCATTACCTTCTGACCAATCAGATTCAAGAATTCAACCACGCCACTGTGACGTTATATAGGCTCCTAATGGACAGTATGATGGATAGATGTTCTAGATCATTAAGTAAGGACACATATTTCTCCATGTGATTGGGTTTGGGATAACCTGGGAGGATCACAAGCTTTCCTGATGGACCTAATATATGATTTTATGTAAAAAAGGAATCAGACCACAGAAAGCCTGAGAGCCTGGTTGAGATCTTGTGTAATATGTTATTAATATATGCAAGATATTAAAGTCTCACACTACCACAATGACTGAATCTCATTTATCAGGTCATCAGTTAAACCTCACTACAAGTGTGTTCCTTAAAATAACAGAAGAGTTAGAGAATGTGTGAAGCAAACACACAGCTTTCATTAAAACAGGTGTAAATGTCGTGGCACTGCTGCGAGTAACCTCCAGTGGGGTTCATCTGCATGGTGATAAATTCATTAGTCAGTGTTCATTCAGAGCTAATGGCTGCTTCATTTGATAAATGTCCTGTTTTTAAATGGGTCAGATGTGACTGTATGATCGATTGTACCTGAGAACAGCAGCTGGCATTTCTTTCTAAAGCTCTGAATTCACTGATACAGGAGCACAGTAACGCTGTTCATGAAGCTTCCCATAACTGACCCCATTTACAGAATTTATCATTAATACTTCATGAATTCATCAGCAAAACCAAGTCCAAAAGCAATGACTTCTTTACTTTTGGGTCATTTCTGTTAGATTTGTTAAGTTAGCGGCTGAGCTGAAAGCTGAAAGCTTTTAATTTGGACTATCAGATGGATATCGAGTCATTTATTAACTTATTTCTCAGTGCATCAATAAGCACATTTCATACTATTTTAACAATTCAAGTGAGTTGTGCTCATGGAGAAACTTTCAGAGTATTAAAATAAAACACAAGATTATAGCATGTGCTGGATAATGTGCTCTTTTTATAAATAGAAAAAGAAGCAACTTTTAATTAAAGCAAACTTTACAGGCTTGAATGTGATCATTACGACTAGGACAAATTATGCAGCAATATTCTAGACCTGTATTAGATATATTTCAGTGTCTGTTTGATTTATTTCAGATATGTTTTCATTCGTCTATCATCGTATTACACTTGACAGGAAAGAAGCAAAATAAAAAAAGCTCCTCCTTTAGTCCTCATTTTCTATCCCGGATTTTTTTTTTTTGTAAAGCTAAAAGGTGAGTTTTTCTTTGCGTTTAAAGGTGAAACTACAAACAGGTGATATGAATCGTCTGAACACTGCTGAACATGAGGATCTTCCGCTTGTAAATATTAACATTACCTTGTGACTTAAGGTACCAACTCTGCTAGCATGACTCTAGCATGACTGTTACCTTTAGCTTATTAATTATGCAGTGAATAATGTACGTTTGTGTTTTAGTGATTATTTATAAAGGCCTGCAGTATTATAAGAGGATAATTGATCATATATTTTTAAGTGATGATCCTTTATATATATATATTTTTTTGTTTAATACCTAAATAAAATCCCTGGATACTTTGTGCTGAGAGAGTGATTGCGCTGGCAATTTCAGACGAGCGCAAATGACGTGACCTTCACCCAGCGAAGCATAAATCACATGCCTTTGATAAAGGTTAATTGAAGTCCCTCTTTTCTGTGATGCAGAAATTTCACCCCACCAATTTATTCCAGGGTCATCAACATACTTTTCTTTCTGTGGTGCCTCTGACCCATGCTGCTAAGCAGTTACACACCTTCAAAAACAATACCGTCCAGAAAAATAAAGACTAATCAGAGCAAAGATACCAAGTGTGCTTTCCAGTGCTGTTTTAAACACACTCACAGTCTCACTGACCCACACTGACTAAAGTGTCATGTTTTATACCACAGCCTGGTGTCCGTTCACCTCACTGTCTTTTCAGAACTGACCAGGTCACATCTGCTCCTCTTGCTGTTATTCCACAGGATCAGGGCCACCAACAAAAACTGTCAAGGTTACAGAGCATCATGACTCTCTTAGTGCACAACAGAGCATTTTGTCCTTGATCTACTTACACCAGGCTGTTTGCAAAGACTTCCCCATGTGGTGCCTGTACAATTCCTTTTAGCATGTCCAGAGGAATGATAACCCTCCACCCTTCATCAGCAGGTCATCAACTACGTACAGATGAGATTAGCAGTGGGGGGGATGGACTCCTGGGAATGTGAGTTGACAGATGGAAGTTGAATTGAGAATGGAGGAAGGAAGCAGTGGAGGTAGACCTCGACCTTTACATGAACCCTTTTATTTGTGGTGTCTCTTGATGGCAGGTATAGAATAAAATGATTAATGCGATTTCTTACATCAATTCCAAGTCTCAGAGAGCAGAACCTCTCAAGAGTGATCTGTTCAATCTGGTAAAGACACAAAGTTCTGTGCCAATATTATAAAGAAGTAAATATTCAAGTGGCCTTGATAGAGGACTGACCATTGCTTAATGACCCAGTGCAGTGGAACCTGTGCACATTGTTGAACTTTTTCTGCATGATGTACAGTCCACAGGCCTCTACTCTAGCTGACACACAAACATCACTAACTCAGAAGGTGAGTCTGTTGAGACTCTGGTTGATCTGACAGGGACACAGTGTATGAAAAGCAGAACAACTCGATGGTTCCTCAAGGGGCAATGATGCAAATTGAGTCATTGTCTATATTAAGGATGCTTTAGCACAGTGCTATGTGACCACAGAGCTACATTCTAAATTAATGAACAGTACTAACATCCTTATGGGCTTCATCTTTTTCAGTTAAATCTACCAGCAGCATGTTACCAAGAAATGAACTGGGGTCACTGCCATGTTGTATCACCATCATACCGTACTGCTGACATCACTTGTACTTGATGTACAGAATTTTACACCAGTCTGTAATCAGCATGATATGTTTCAGCAGTTATTTTTAGACTCTCCAGCATTTGAGTGAGTTGTTTCTTGAAGAATTCTGGTGATTATTATATTCAAAATGAAAACAGCTCTCAAAAAGTGTAGGAACGGTAGGAATGGGGCTCTGGGGCTGATGAAACGCTTGGCCAGTTTCTCTGTATGTTCATTTTAGATTAGATTCATGTATTTTCATAGAGAAATTAAAAGATGAACACAAATGCAGATGTGTTGTTTGGTTTTAGATCACCTGTAGCTTTAGCTGCTCCTCTCTATGGAAATCCTGTAACCTGTAAAGTGGATTTAAGTTCAGATCTACATAGAAAATAGTGTGCAGGTCCTTCTTGAATTTGAGGTCATGTTCTCATGTCTGATATTTGTCATCCATGGTAATCCATTGCTCATCAATAAGAGCCAGTGGACAGTTATGAGAGTTAGACAGAGCGTTCACCTTCCGGGGTTCACACAGAACCATAATGCCCCATGCCACAGAGGCACAATCACAATACTGTTCCTCCAGTCACTGTGTGAAGCCGTATTCATATCCCTACTTTGTACTAAACCACGTTTTGTTTTTCCTCAAGCAAGAAATAAGACCTCGAGCCCACAAACATACAATGTGGAGATCTGAGCATCCGGACAGGGAGAAACCTCATTGAAGAATGAGATGATTAGGGATTGTCTTCAAGTGGAAATGGAGTGAGATCTGACAGATTTGAGCCCTCTTTGAAACATATCTCTGTTTCCACTGTTTCCATTCACTAAAACTTAAACTTCCTGATTCTGCTGTGTGACCTCGAAGGACTTGTGCCATTGTGGCGAATAATGTCAAGCTAGATTTGGGAAGCAATACAAGGGCTTTATCTCCTGGTGCAATCGATGATTTTGTTCCAGCAGTTTGGCTAAGGACTAGACTCTTGGGCAACAGGGACTCCATGAATGTGTTCCAGTGTAGCCCCAGGGTTTGGCACCAGTAGAAAAAGCATTTTATTTCAACATTATTCCCTTGGAACAGCAGTAATGCAAAAAAGTTTTAAATACAAATAACGCTGTTCACTTTCTGCTCAGCTTTTTATTAGCTCTACTCACAGTGGTACACATTCCCAGCTCAGTGCTCTGGGAGAACTAGAAAGAAAGATCACAGAAATGTAAATGGAATAATAAAGGACTGAGGTGTGCCACATTAATCTTTATCTCTCTAGCTCGTCCCCAGACGCACTCCTCCCAGTACTAACCATCCTCACCTCACACAGGAACAAGCAGCTGCAGCTCCTCTAGAGTAGATTGTTTAAAGAACTAGTTACTGAGTACATGCACCACAAGTAGAGTCTACTGTACTGTTTAATCTCCGTAAACTAAAGTGACATCAAACTATCCATCAGCCTGCATCTGGGATTCACTTGGCCCACATACAGTCTTTAAAGCACTGACACCTCACTGCGAATGTGATGTCTGGGGTGTCTGTTGCTTCAATTCTCTTTTCCTTTCTGTTATTTCCTACACCTGAAGCTCTAATCTGGTTTAAAGACCTTCATATGCACTTTGTTCCTGTTCCGACGCAAGTGATGGAGGTGTTTAACCTGATTTTCTGAGCAGCATGTCATACTGAAGTGACTTGCCTGCAGTAAACTCCTCTGAGGGAGCCATTTCTTCC
>JAOTRN010000048.1:23858407-23869911 GCA_028566695.1 Bagroides melapterus
ATGCTGATTTGTGTTCTTTGTGTGATCCAGTTTTGTCAGGTACAGAGGTCACTGGTCAGATCAGACTGGTGCAAAATGGCCACATAAATGACAGCTACAAAGCAGAAGCAAAACCACACAAATACTTCAAAAATGATGTCTTTCTGATGCTGAAGTCATTCACTGGGCACTTTAGCCTTCGTACGGATCACAGGCTGCTTGTAAGTGAAGTGTTTCTCAGAAGGGCTTTTAATCCAATACACTCAGCCTTACAGGTGAAGACCGGTGCACATGGTGGATCTAAAATGTGTATAGTAATGATCTGATTATTTGCCAATCAGATTTTAGCAATCAATTGACTGATTAAGACACATCTAACTTCACCAAACTTAAGTGATAGATTCAGACTAGACTCTATTCCCTGACCACCTCAGTAGGGCACTACTGTTAGCCCACATGCTGTACAGTGTATGAGTTCATACCGAGCAGTTTTCTGGTCTGAGCTACGGTCAGCAGCACACAAAGTGGTGACTGAAGGTGTGACACACAAACAAAACCAAAAAAGACATGGCACAATGGAGTGAACCACAAACACTGGCTATAGTGTACAACCACTAAACTCTGTTTTCGGTGAACACAAACAAAACACTGGCATCATTCTCTTCACTTCCTGTCACTCTTCTGGGGTGGCTTCTGAAAGTTGAGGCTTCTCCTTTCCAGTCACTGCCATTGAACATGAAGGTGATGAGCACACGATCCTGTGAGATGTTTAATGTCCAAAACCATGCACAGACACCTTTATATTATACCATTATAGTCTGTAAGACTTGAGCCTACCTACACCTCAGAGTGTTACAGGGGTTGAAGTAAAGCAACTCTTCTCTCTTTATTGAGAGTACTGTACATAATACTTGTTACTGTACTTGATACTCATTGAACTTTCCTGAGTTGTAGCACACAGGAAGATCGACCCCATTTTCATCCATAACTCCAGTCTTTACAGCACTTACAATCTTCAACTCCAAAGCTCTAGTAAAACCAGGGACAGTCAAAACAGAACAAAAGAACATGATCAAAGACCACCTGAGAGTCAATAACCGTCTGAAGGTAGCAGCAACCACAGAAAAGTTTTTGCTGAACCCTCTTTCCAAAAGATTTCCTAAAAATTAGCACAATCCACAATGTTAGACAGGTGCAGAAAAGTCAGAAATAGCCTTATCTTTCACCTCCAAAGAGCAAACTGTTCCATGAGCTCCCCTCATGACTAACCCTCAAGCTGAGCTCTCAGGTTCAACATCAAAATTAGCATGATTTATCTCACACAGATCAACAGGACTGTCACAATCACAGGAGTGTTCCACCAATCCACCTAAACAAGCGGTACACCAGCACGAGCATGAGAACAAGCTTCTGAAAGGTAGCAGGTGAGGTTTGTAACCCAAAAGACATAACTGTGTAACCCAGAAAAGTGTCTGCAGTAACAAAAGCTGATAGCACTGAGATTTGGTGTAAATCATCGTTCTGTAAGTGTATTTTATTACACAAACATGGTCAGCATCAGAGCCTTATAGGGAGAAACATTAAAGTACCTACCTAAAACCCCCAGACGGTAGTTGACAGTGACGACGATGACATCACCGTAGCTAGCAAGGACACTTCCGTCAATGACATTCGCCGTTCCTTCAACGTAAGAGCCACCATGAATGTACACCATGACCGGTTTGAGCACGTCCTCCTCGTCACCGCTTACGTCTGCAATCACCAAGTGATTCATTTCTTGAGAGCACAAAATTTGCCGAGAGATTCCGTTAAAATGAAACGAAATGTCAAAAAACAGGACAGGACAGAAGTATTGTTTCACAGCACAGACAGACATCTGGTAATTATTTCTGTAAGAAAAAGATTGAAGAAGATTAAAGAGAAGTGTGTACAGTACTGGGTTTATTACAGGGGACTGGCTTCATCTACAGCCGATATGGAGCAAATTCTCAATGTTGGTGTTTAGAAAAGTATAAACCTGAGCCTACATCAGATCAATCAGAACTGTTTGTGCCTCAAAGACTTACATCTAGCATGTTTACATTTACATTTACATTTAGGTCATTTGGCAGACGTTCAGGGTCAGTATGTTGTGAGACTAAAGATACTAATAGCCTAAAACACTGTTCAATTTTTTATTTTTTTTATTTTTTTTGGGGGGGAGAGCTAGGACAAGTGTTAACTAGTTTATGTGGACACTAGACTAATAACATATTTCTACATTACTGTACACATGCCTGTGAGGCAGAAATAGACTGTCATTATGATTCATATGCACGCTAACGTACTTGCACGCTAGCACCATGTGACCCTTAGTGCTTGTGAATTATTCTTGCATAAATGTCAACTTACTATCTTACTAGCATACTTGCATGTTTGCTTGGCAGCAAAATGTAGCGCATGTATACTAGCATCTTTGGATACTACCACAGTTGCTTACCAACAAACTTGCATACTAACATACTTATACACGTTTATTATCTTGCTAACATACAGTACTTGAACACTAGTTCACGTGTATATCCAATTTCATGCTAGTACACTTTCAATTTTGCATCTAATCACACCTGCACACTCGGATCCTAGCGTAATTGTACACCTGTGTTCTGTGTTCTAGTAGCAGAACATGCTTGAACATCTCCACCACAGCTCAATAGCTTGTGTATATTAGCACTAGGACACTTACATTCCTGCATTCCTCCAATCATGAATTCTAACATACTTGTATACTTCTGAACATCACATGCTTGACCACTAATGTCTGTATCTTTTAGTACACGTTCTTGTCTACTTCCTATAACATAGCCAGTGCATCTTCCTGACCCTCATAGACTAGCACACTTGTTGCACCACCAACTAGTGAAGGGGGATGATTGATCTGGAGCCAGTACCAGGCATGCTCGATGTGATACTGGGCCATTGCAGAGCACCCCACAACCCCCCCCCCCCTCCCCGCTAACACACAAACACACATCTAGGGACTCTGTGAGTATCTGTGTTAGCATAGGTCCTTAATCAGAGGCCTTTTCTCCCCCGTGCACTGACACGCTCGTCCACATGGGCGAGATGCCAAGTGTCCTTGGACGGATCCTTTACTTCAAATGATGATTCTAGCTCCAGATTCAGTGCAGAACACAAAATCCTCCATATTGCTTGAGGCTCATGAGGAGCAGACTTAGTCATGCCAGCTTGTGAGTCACAGAAACAAATGTCTGGGTCTGAGGAACACAGCATGCAGGTTAGTCCTGCTAAATCCACACTAATAAGCTCGCTCCTCTTTTAATGTACTCTCATTCACTGCTTCTTTTCACCGAGCTTATCCTATCTGTTCACAGCAGATGCCTGTGAATGGTCATTAGGAAACGTTAGCAGTGCAGCATTAGGTGTCTAGACGGTGTGGGGAATCTGAAATCCCATTCCTGTTTGGGTTTGACCTTGGATGAAGTAGAGATGTAATCACACTCACCACAACTGTACTTTTCAAATCATTTCTAGACGCGGATTAGCATATAGATGGATTCCGCTTTGCTTGTGTTTAGTTATTATCTGTAAACAACATGTGGATGAAAAACATCTCCAGGCACCATGTTAACCAGGAGGGAAAATTCCATCCTGCTTCTTCTTGCATTTGTCTGAATTTTATCAACACTTTCTAATCAGACATTTACACTCGGGTGGGTCTTATAAAAATCTATTCCCACAGTGTGATTTAAAGACCTGGGCTGGACTCTAGGGTTCTCTCTTTAATACACACTTACTGCTTAATAAACTTTTAACTTACTTGATGGTAACTAAGTAGTCACTTACTCCAGGAACTAAGAAGCTGAATACTTTCACACATAATTATTTAATATATTTATATATTATTTGATAACAAATGTGATAATTTTATGTTGATTTTGGTTTAGAAGGATGGCTAATGTTATCTGTTTCCACACTGTGGAACCGATCAGACACGCTGGCTATTTATTTAATAAACAGCTCAGCAATCACACTGATTTGATTGCATCATGTTGAAATTAGTTGACCTGAAACTTGAAAATCCGAATGTTTTCCTTCTTCAGCGTTGGGATTCTACAGCTTCTTTCTGAGTGAAGAATCTGGGAGGAATAATGGAAACGGTTTTTAATCCTTCTTTTTGTGAACATGAATATAAATCTACACCTTCAACCAACACACTGGTCAGGTTCAGCTACAGCTGAATAAAATGCTGCCAGCCCAGACTTCTCTTCATTTCTTTCTGGTCTGACTATATGACCACAAAACTATTTCCTGTAAAGAACGGAAACTTCCTGTAAAGGTCACCATAAATCATTGGAAGGTTCTCGTGCCAAAGGCTGATCCTGCTGCTTCAGGTAATTACACCAAACCACTGTGTGCTCAGATTAACAAAAAAGAGATCGCGTTCACCTCCAATTTATCACATTACTTCATCAACCTCCAGTCAGTAAAATACTGAGTGTACTTAACTTTAATCTACATGTTCAGTACTCTGTAATGTTCAGTACTCTGTGATGATCCTGTGTTAAGTTCTTGGTCCTAATTCAGTTTTCATGGTTCCAGCTGCATCCTGAACCCTAGAGTCTGATTTAAATCTTCTCATTGACTTCTTTGACTTTTTTCAGCTCTTTTTTTGTTATATTGGCAAGAAAAGAAAAATCAATTCTTCTTTCTCCAGTCAGCACCCAATTTTTTTTTTGTCCTATTTTTGTTTTTAAAGGTGAATGTTGGTGCCTCAACTCTGTTCACAAATCACCATTTCAGCTGCAGTAAAATGGATATAAGTAAAAAAATTAATCCATTTACACTCTGTATTTTGCAGTTTTATGTAGGAACATCTCAATCTGAAAATCTGACTAAAATTCTCTAGAGCGTTCTTCACTCCTCTAGCTCCCCAATGATACAGAACTCTAACTAGAACCATTTAGCAGCAAACTTTTTTTTTTCCACAAAGCACACAGACTATACCTTCATCTGTGGGCACGTAGATGTTGAGGTACAGACAGTCTTCACTCTGGTCCTGTACGTAAGTGGCCACCGTGTCCAGATTAGCTGTGAACCAAACAGGCAACATGTCACTCAGAAGGAATCGGTCCTCCAGGAACTGAGGGCAAACAGGGGCAAACTGGGTGGCGTTCCTGATGCCAGACCAAGTATTGGGTGGTTCGGGAGCCTGGAACCGTCTTTCTCCCGTAGGAGGCATGGCGTAAGGTACGCCCAGATACTGTTCCACAGGGCGCAGGATCTCACTGGGCAATGCCGCCCTAAAACCTCGGAGTTTCCCATAATTTGTTGTGACTGTGGTGTACTGAACTTGCTGACATGTGACTCCTGCTACTCCTGAAGCCATGATGAAGATTCGAAGCAGAGTCCTCAGGTTCAGCCAGGACACACGAGCAGGTAGCCATACTGCTTCCTCTGGAGTTGACATTTTGCTGATATTGAGTGAACAGAAATCCCAAAAAAAAACAACAACTGTCTTACTCCAGCCGGACTGCGACAGGCTGATAGACGGCGTGCTCGCCAACCGGGTTGCTGCCTTTGTTCCTGCTCATGACGAGCACCGTCTTGTATCCGTGTGCCCTTGTTTGGACAGCTAGAGCGATGACGCAGTCACTTCTTTGGCTTAGTTCCAGGCAGAATGATCATCCTGCAGTTCAGAGAGAGAGAGAGAGAGGGAGAGAGAGAGAGAGAGGGAGGGGAGAGAGATGGAGAAAGAGAGAGGGAGGCTTGAGAGGAGGCACTTTGAAAGAATTATGTCTACTGTGCTTCAGTGGAGTTGAAACACCATGAATGAAGTGAGGTTTGTGCCGTAAGTCACGTCACATCATGCTTTCTGCCCTTTCACAAGAAATGTCTCGCTAGGCTCCGAGTTCTGGGTCGATATTCTACAGTTGGGTCCAAACCCGAGTACTGTTATCAAAAATCAATACCATCTTATCTAAAGGTACTTCACTCGAAACAATTCCCGTAAGAACACGCTCCTATTGGATGAACAGTGGGAGTTACTGTTACCATGACAACGCTGCTTATTTTCCATGAGCAGCTTGTCCTGAGTTTTATTCCTCTACAACACAGCAACGGGTCAACAATGACAGCGCTTTACTCCCTATGGAGTTTGGAGATACATCAGTGAGAGACGTCACTGCTTCTTAACGCTCACACTGGAGACTCCTTCCAGAAAAGTTAAACATCTCACAGGAAACTTAAACCTGTTCCAGTCCCTGTGAACCAACCGTTCCTGTAGAAACGATGACGTGTGCTAGAAGAGCGAGCGTGTTATTATCATCCTCGGATTTATGTGGCTGTTCTCAAAGCTGATGTTTTCTGAGAGAATCCACACTTTCATCCTGGAGAAGTGAACAGCGCTGAGGTCTAATAACACACGGAGTAGTGAGTCACCATCAGGTGTTAGCGGCTGCGGGAGCGTACGCGTCTCCGTCTGAAATAATAATAAGCTAAATGGTGTGTGAACAGGATATTGGGATCATTTTTCATGTCAGTGCTCACACTGTCTCCGTTTGGAGTAATAATGAAGAAGGAATATCAGAGATGGGATTAGTTTTTGATGAATGATCACGTTAAAAGTGGATTCCTGGAAGTCTGGACACAGTGTGAACATCTCACCACACATCTGACCTGGATTACAGTATCACACTGTCTCTAAACATCACCTCCTCAAACATCAACAACACACACACACACACACACACACACACACACACACAACCACACACAACACACACACACAACACACACAACACACACACACACACACAACCACACACAACACACACACACACACACACAACACACAACAATACACACACACACACACACACACAACAATACACACACAACAATACACACACACACAACCACACACAACACACACACACAACACACAACAATACACACACACAACAATACACACACACACACAATAATACACACACACACAACACACAACAATACACACACAACAATACACACACACACAACAATACACACACATACACACAACAATACACACACACAACAATACACACACATACACACAACAATACACACACACAACAATACACACACACACACAAACACAACACACAACAATACACACACTCACACAACAATACACACACACACACACACAACAATACACACACACAAACACACACACAACAATACACACACACAACAATACACACACAAACACAACAATACAGACACACACACAAACACACACACAACAATACACACACACAAAACACACAACAATACACACACACCCAACAATACACACACACAACACACACACACAAAACACACACACACAACAATACACACACACAAAACACACACACACACAATACACACACAATAGAATACAATACAATACAACACACACACAACAATACACACACAGACAAAATACACACAACAATACACACACACACACACAATACACACACACAGACAAAATACACACAACAATACACACACACAACAATATACACACACACAACAATACACATACACACACACAAAAATTCACACACACACAAAACAATACACACACAGCAATACACACACAACACTACACACACACACACAACACACACACTCCACACACTCACACACAACACACACTTCACACACGTCACACACTCACACACAACACACTCACCATGTTTTCATAGACAGAAATATTTCATATTTTATACAGAGTTTCTATGTAAGAGTTTATAGAAACTAATATTTTCAGTATTTTCTTGCTTTATTACATTAATAACTGATTATTACTCAGAATTAACACTTTTGTTCACAGTGAAACTCCACCAGAGCTGCTGCTGCCCCCGGTGGCTGCACCATGATATTACACTGCACAGGACCAGAGTCTTAATAGTCTTAATATTATACTCGTAAATACGAAAATGACAAAATTCTAGATTAATAGACATATATTTAATTCTGGTTGTTTTTCTCCTTCTTCTGTAAACATTCCTCACACACTGTTGTGTTGTTTATAGAAATGACGTGTCAAATGACGTGTCTACTGTCCTGTCTGCTACGACCTCCAGCCTTCATTCACTCATAACAACACTTACGAAGGGAAACACGACCTTTTATATGGAAACAGTCGAACAATTAAAGTGTCAGTGATGCCCCAGGAGGGTGTTAGTGGTGACACACTGATACTCTGATATCTGGAAGTGCGTTCACAGGACTGTAAGGTGTTATGTACTGATGGATTTAGAGTTAAACTGAAAGGAGGTCTGATGGAAATTTACGACTGCAGTGAATTGATTAATGGGAGAAAAAAAAATTGAAAAAAAAAAAAAAAAGAAATTCCTAACTATAGAGTGGTTTATAAGTGTGGGTTTTTAACTGCCCCTGCATTACGTTACGGAGGCCGGCGTCTCAGCAGGGAGCGCCGCGTCTGTGAATCACTCAGGAGCTCCTGTACCTACTCGCCCGTCTGCGTCTCGGCTCACGTTCTAACTAAATAACTAATGTTGCATGAATCAGAGGAAAAGAGAGGAAAAGAGAGTAGAGTTGAAGAACATTACAGAGTGTGAGGTGAAGAACTGAGACAGACACTGAGAGTTAGGAGAACGCTGCAGGACGGTGGATCTGTAGGTCCATGTGCAGTCATGTGCAATAATTATTAATCGATATCATTTTTAATAGAGTAATCTAAACATTTTACAGATCTCTTGTCTAATGTCCACATGGTCAAAATCTTCAGCGATCATCTGCTTCAACACGTCTGAGTGCTGACTGACAGAAGACGAGTCTCATCACTGATAATGACTTTATATTTAGAATTTCTTTGTGAAGTGTAAGATTTAAGGCTTTGGTCACATATCTTTCCTTGAAATCGTTCAAATTTATAATGAATTAAAATAAATTCTGTTTATAGAGAATGTAGACGTTCATTTATTTTCCTTGTTTTGTTTTTAATTAGTTACTAAACACATATTTCATGATACATATAGAAATAATGAGTAACACATGAGCTCATATTCACACTGTAACACACTTTACTCAGAGTTTTATCTAGAAATCTACTCTATTATGAAGATTTTGTTTTTGTGTCTAAACACTCAGAATCTTATGGAACACATCGAGGCGTATGAGCTGTCTGCTGTGGTGAAGACCTTCTGTGTTCGACAAGGTTCAGTGTTCATTAACATGCAGGCCCATAACAGTGTGTGTGTGTGTGTGTGTGTGTGTGTAGGGCAGGTTTTCATATCTTGGTGAGGACCAGCCAAATGTCCCCACAAGGACAGGAATATTTAATAGTTTTGACCTTGTGGGGACATTTTGCAGCTTTTATATTGTTTTCTGTTGGTTTCTGAGGTTACGCTTCAGGTTTGATACGACAGTAACGTAATATTTAGCTACAGTGAGAATTGTGTCGGCAGAAGGTCCTCATCAGGATAGGAAGGCAAACGTGTGTGTGTGTGTGTGTGTGTGTGTGTGTGTGCAGGTCTCACACACTGATTGATGAGGTCAGATCTGTAACCTGAATCACAAAATTCAATGGAAATCATAAATAATAATCTGATCTGAATGAGCAGGTCAGCATCAACCATGAGTCGAGCTTCTACATCTTTCGATACAGTGGAGGTTTATTTTAAATATTACTGTTTCATTTCTTTTTTTTTCCAAGCTGTTTCTAGTAAGATTTATAAAAAAAAAACCCAGACATTAAGTCTATTAGAATAAAATGAGACACGTAGCAGGACGTCTATAATCGAATATCTTCCAGAATGTGCTCTTAATAAATGCATGCTTGTCTACGGTGGCGGAATTTGGCAAGCTTCTGAAATGCACCACGATCAAACGCAAACTTGAGCAAATGTCCAAGCTTTATATAGAGAGCGATATAGAGATATATGGATAGAAAGAGAGAGAGAGAGAGAGAGATTTCTACAATGTAAAAAGAAAAGACAGTTCACCTCCTCTGTGCCGGTGCTGCACTGTCCTGCATTGTACTTAAGTGCATGTCCCCTTCCTCACTGCTGCATGCATAAAGGTAAATTCAGCATGTTCACAGCCCAGTAAATCAAATCCATGCAAACATTCGCACTCGCGCACACAGAAAGCAAAAAATAAAAATAAAATAAAAATACAAAAAAAAAAAAGCGCGCACACGTATGCACGAGAGATTTCGGTGCGTCCTACCTCGTGATGATGGAGATGATGATGATAATAATGATGATGGAGATGACTCGAAAACCTCCTGAAAGATCGTCTCGAGCCGATACTGCGCGAGAACGCGCGCGCGCGCGACACTCACTGTGAGCATCTCGGCCGTGTGTCTTTTCATTCCTCTGACGCGGACGGGGGACAGAATGCGGCACGCGCAAAAAAATGAAAAAAAAAAAAAAAAAAAAAAGAACGGTGAAAAAAAAACCGTGGAGGCTACGTGCACAGCGCGCGCCAATTAAGAGAAGGGGGCGCGCGCGGCAACGGGACCGGTGGGGGCGGAGCAAAACGCGTGAAAGAGCCGTGCAATCGATTTTATATTTTAGTTTATCATCAAGACGCATGAAAGGGATTAATGAATTACAAAATAAAACTGAATCTCTCTCTCTCTCTCTCTCTCTCTCTCTCTCGGGCGCGCGCGCAGCCCATTGGCCCCCTTCAGTCAGCACGTCACCGGAACTTCGTGTCTCAAACAGTCTCACATTTACATCTCAAATCACACAACAACCTCAAATACCACATTAAATATCACCTTACTGCACATACTGCAAACACTGCTGATATACAACACACACACACACACACACACACACACACACACACTTCATGCAGAAGAAAAGCATTTTTACGATTACAAAAGACGTTATTAGAAAACATCTCGTTATGAAGAGGAATCATAAGCTCATCATCATCAAGATACTTTATCGTTCTAACAACATACCTTTATTTTAATAACAAGATGTTTTCGTTTGTTTGTTTTTGTAACTACACAACACACAACACACAACACACTTCATTCTAATCCAAATCAAACCGATTGTTTATTTCTGTGTAGATGATTAACTTTAATTAAACCTTCAGTTTTCAGTCATTGTACAAACACATTATACAACATAATAAATACCTCACGCAGTTTTTATGTTTATTTTAAACATCTCATTATCCTACACTGAATATTCATGTTCTTATGGTGTTTATATCCTGAGGACACGCGCAGACGGCGTGACGCTTTCAAACAACTCACACACAACTGGGAATCACCAGCAAATATTAGGAATGTGGAGACGGTCAAAAGTTTAACACACACACACACACACACACACACACACACTTCTCCATGTGTCTGAAACAAGAACTTCTCAGGCTTTATATCCACATAATCCCTATATTATGAAGAGCCTTGTGGGATGTGCAGGGAACAAACACTTCAGTGTGCATCTCTCTCTCTCTCTCTCTCTCTCTCTCTCTCACACACACACACACACACACAC
>JAOTRN010000051.1:7132-20644 GCA_028566695.1 Bagroides melapterus
GGATAAAATCCATAGTAAATCAAATGTTTTAAGATGTTTATTTATAAATTACTGCATTAGTCCAGCATTGGTTAGGCTCAGGTATCTGTTGCTGACAGAACTAGGTAGCATATCCTGATGCTGACAAGATGGCTCTGGGAGAAGAAAGATTAAATAAATAAATAAATAATACCTGTGCATTGTGTTATCATTCATGAAGGCCCTGTAGCCCTGCAGGTAGAACTTGCAGAGAGTGAGCACACCAAGAGCTACAAATGACACAGTGAACACCAGTCCCAGTAGAGAGTATGGAGTACTACAGCATTCTGCAATACTATAAAACACAAAGACAAAAACATGAATGACCAACGTTTAAACTCATTCTGCATCTAAAATTTTCCAGCTTAAAACTGAACTAAGCATTTGGGAGACTGAAACTCATTTATTATTATCCAAGATGTATCCACAAACAGAAATGATTTTGAAACATTCTGGATCAAAATTACTTGGTGACCACCATTTACCTGGTGAGAAAAAGGAAAAGCAACCTCTCCCTGGAAGTGGGCTGGTCTCGGGTGCTGAAATAGGTGTATATCTGCAGAGCAAATAGAACTAGCCAGAAGCACATAAAGAGCACAGGCAGAACAAGCTGATTCCACAGGGACATGCCAAGGGCCAGAAGCCCATACACCTCCACCACCTGGAACACAAAGAAAAGCCAACCTATATTACCCGCAGTCACTATCACTTACTTTGATAATAATTTGATAATTAATTAATAGTTTCCCTTTATTATTACTAATTATTATTATTATTATTACATTTGTAGCATTTAGCAGACGCTCTTATCCAGAGTGACTTACTTCATATCTCATTTTCTTTATACAACTGAGCAACTGAGGGTTAAGGGCCTTGCTCAGGGGCCCAGCAGTGGTAGCTTGGTGGAGCGGGGATTTGACCTCACAACCTTCCGATTGGTAGACCAACACCTTATCCACTAGGCTACCACATCCCATATTAAGTAGTGATAATATCATATGGTGTCAATTTGTACAAACAATTAAAATTTTACAGATATATACTACATGCAAGCTCCGTATTATATACTTACTAAATCTGACTTTGTAAGGATAATTTTCGTGTAATGTACAAATCATTATTATTGTTTATTATTCATGGATTTCCTGAATAATAATACCACAGAATATGTGGCATCAGTTTCTCACTTACTAATTGTAAGGGAGACAGGAAAGATACATTTAAAATAGCAAAAACAATCTTTTTATTATTGGATTAATTTGTTAGAGAAAAACATTAAGATCTAGGCTTAATCCTGCAATATTTTTGTAACGTTTCAATTTTCATAATCAACACGTCATATCATTATCAAAGATTATAAATTATAGATTATAAAAAAAAAAAAAAATAAATAAAATTACTCATACAAAAGTTCCATTACTAAGGACAAAATACTGAAGTAAAACAATAAATGTCATCACTCACTGTAATAAAATTAAATAAAGTGTAATAAAATTATCTGGTTAAAAACTACTAAGGTAACTGTTCATTTACAATTTACATGACATGTTGACATGTATTATACTAACTACATGTGCATACTTCAGTGTTGAGGTTGGCAGGGGATGTGGGTCTGAAAGCTTCTAAGGAAACGATTTGATGAGACAATATGGGATTTTTCACGTTTAATCAAATTTTGCTTATTATAGTTCCAGTCAACATTGCAAACAGTGCGTCCTTAAAATGATAAACAATAGGCAAATAGTAAAATTTTCACTAATTCCCCCCAAAAGAGCATTTTATATTCTATAGATGAAGGTTGTGCTCTGATACAGCATTCTGAAATGTGCACTCATTCTGAAATACAAGTTCATTTGGATTGTTAGTTTTAAATTAATTCTAGAGATTATTAGTGACTGGAGCTATTTTGATGTCCCGTTATGAGTGTATTTGTGCTCCCTGACCTGCGCCAGCTCCCTGTATGCAGTCTTGGCAAGGTTGAAGGGCACTAGCAGGTTAGAGGCTAGGAAGTAGATGACCTCTAGTCCAGTGAAAATCATGGCGAAGCGATTAACAAACACAATGGTCTCCAGAGGCACGAGACACAATCTAGCCACCAGGGGGAGTAAGTGGGCTGAAAAGAGCCAGATCCGCTTGGTCTGCATGACGCATGAGCACAGAGTACACACCACCATCTGGCCTGCACAAATGCAACATTCACAATAAAGCAAAGAAATGATGAAATCAACAAACTGTCATTAAATTCCCAATAACAATTATCATATATTTGTTGGTATACTGAGATGTATAATATGTAGCCTCGCCAAATAAGTTGTATTTGAGGTTTCCCCGAGCACTGTACATTGAGATTAACTGAATGGAATTAGCAAATTAGGCATTAAAAACCTTAAGATGACTACTGATGGCACAACGGAGAGAGACAAAGAAAGGTCAAGTGAAATTGTTGATAACTAGAAATACCATTTAAACTAGGAAGTTTTGGGTACAAGCCTTTCTTTTAAAGGAACAGAGAATGAGCTCAACTGATACCAGCTACTGATCAAAAACAAAATATCATGACCCTCAATGCGAAGGGAACAAAACAGTTGTAACCCTCAATGGGAAGAAAACAAAAAAGATTTTTGAAGCATCTTACAGATCAGGGCCGTGGTGAAGCGGTTCATAGACAAAGGCTCCAAATAGAGTGGGCCCTCATACCCAGACTCCAGCTCACCACGTACATAGTCCCTGAAACCAAGAAAACAAAGCATAGTCACGCTTAATACATGAAACAGAAAACATTTTAGTCCAGGAACTGAAAACAAGCAAAAAAAAAAAAAGCATCGCTTCTTTAAACACATTACTAAATCAAGGACATTTCTGCTGACTACGTTTCTCAGACCAAAAAAAAAAAAGAAAAAAAAAAAGGTACAGCTCACTTAAAGCTTTTGGTCAGACTCTCTGACAGACAGTAACATTGTTACAGTCTTATAAGATACACTCACACCTAGCTAGGTTTAGCTCTGGGAATTCAGTAAACAGAGGCAGAGGGATTAGTTACAATTTGCCTGTAATGGCTGTGCCACACTTGGTTTAGCATAAACATTACAAAATTAAAAATAAACAAAAAAAATCTGTGATCACTGCAATCCTCACTTCATTAGCCTTCAACATTCTCTATAAATCAGCCTTTCTATTAACAATAATTTCCTGGTATTTAGAACAGGTTTTGTGGAAACCACTCCATGATGTATTGATAAGCTCTATGCTCAGATCAATAAAAACATTTATCCATCATTCATTCGTTAACATTCAGTAACCACTTTTTTTACAGCAGGGTTCTCTAGAGTTGTGCGGGAAAAAAAAAAAAAAAGCTCCAGTATGCTCAGGATTAGACCTGATCTTTCAAATTCACAGTCATTTCTTGTACAGTGATTGTCTTGCATGTGTAGATAGCTTTGCTTTCACTTTGCAACTAAATTGGTGCCTGACCACACACATACATGATGGGATATTTTATACAGATTCATGACAAATAATACCGAACTCCATTTCAGTTCAGGTTGTACAAAATGTGTAAAGGTTCAGGGAGGTGAATGGTTATGCAAGGCAGCATGTATACCAGCATTTACTATATTTACTTCTAGCTCTGTGTATTTCCAATGCTGTTGTGCAGTGCTTTAATGCAGTATAATACATAGCAGCAACAACTGCTTTCGATTTACATGCCACTTGTGGTCAAAATTTGTATTTTGCAAATTCAAGTTTTGAAAGACATGTGGAAAGCTATTGGATTATAAGTGTCTATGAGCTTGTAAGTTGGACTATGGTTTACTATGGGCTATAGTAATCAGTCAGACTTTCATTCAGCGCAAATCTTAATGATGTCACCCAAATGAGGATGGGTTCCCTTTCGAGTCTGCCAGAGTCACCTCAGGCTTGCTCAATGGGGATACATACTAACACGCTACATAAATAGCTATTATTGACTAATTTTTGCATAATGTTCTAGTATTTTGATAATCTGTTTATGTTGTTCATTTTCTGGAAAGCTGCTTTGAGACAATGTCCATTGTTAAAAGCTCTATACAATTAAAATTGAATTGATGCAACGGCTATCTGCAGCTAAGAGTCAAGGGAGTATAATTGGTCCTTATTGTGGTTAGACAGTATACATCTCTACCTTGTTGGCCAGAGTGATGCTAATTTGTGTTCATCCAGAAGTACATGAGCCGCAGTTTAAAAGATTTCACAAGTCGTGAAAAAAGTGTTAACCCTCACCATGGCAGCTGTTCTGAGATACTAGCTAATAGGAGGGAACTATTAGATGATAAAGGAATTGTCATCATGTACAATAAGCATACATATTTTCAATAACCATGCATGTTCCAGAAGCTTACCTTGAAATCTGGTGCCCAGCGAACAGCAGTAGTGCAGTGAGGACATACAGGTAGAGCTGAACAAGACGCTGACGAGGCAGGGTCAGCAAAACCAGACTAAGAATGTAACCTGCGAGAGAGCTATGTTAGAAAACTATGTAAGCATACAATCCCTATATACAAGCTCACAAATGAGCTTTTTTCCCCAGTGGAGAGTTGGAATAGCCACCTGTTGGGGAAAGCAACCTTAAATGACTGTGGAAGCAGACAAGCACATTACAGAGGTCATGACGGAAGACAGCTCATAAGCAGAGCGGGGAATGGAAAAGGATGCAAAGATACTGATTATATCCAGATGAACAAGGAAGAGTGCAAATGGATACACATGGCAAATGAGCAACAAACAATTTAAAACTAATCACAAACTCTCTCAACAAGTATTCATCAATTTTATCCCATTTACATTTTTTTTCCACAGCATTTTTTAGATACCAACAGTTCCTATGTAATTAAAATCATGACAAAAAAATTAAATGTACAATCAATACAGGTTTTCATTTAATTATTAAGCTACTGAACACTTCATCATTGTCTCAATGACTCCAATTTTCCCAGGTTCTGTGGCTAAAAACAAATCACTAATCACTCCACCAACATGATGACTGACAGTTGGGGTGAGGCATTTCCTGTGATACACTGGTAATTTTGTGCCAAGCATAGCACCGTGCTTGGTGACCACACAGCTCCAACTTGATCTAAGCAGTCTCAAAGAATATTGTTCCAGAACCTTTGTTGTTTGTTCTGATGCAATTCTGCAAACCTAAGTCATGATGTTGAATTTCTTTTGGAGAGAAGGGGCACTCCATTTGTAAACAATTATTGTCCTTGTAGAATGATGAATTTCAAATTGTTGGATATGGCCATATAACCCTTCCCAGATTGATGAACAGCAACAGTTGATTCTTTGAGACCATAGCTAATGGCCTATCTTCATGGCAGGATGTACATGTGTGGCTCCAGAACTCCAGAACTTTTATAGAGGTAGTCACTGTACTTTGATAATTAACTAAACTTGTGCATTTCATTTGAGTAGTAGGGGTTTACTTATGTTTCTCCACATGTTTTTTTGAATATCTTTTTATAATAATAATAATAATAATAATAATAATAATAATAATAATATTTTTATAATAATTATTATATTTTATTTTACAATAATAATAATTATTATAATATATTTAAACTGATGAGCACAACACAGTTGTCACATGATTGTATAAGGGTTTCATAGATTAGGCAGCATCATGCAGCAACGTCTAGTGAGTGCATTAGGCAGGCAACTAGTCAGAAGCAGTAAAGAAAAACAGTGAGTCAGACTTTAATGAAATGCCGCCAGACAGTAAAGAAAGCAGGCAGAATGAACACTGTTAGTTTGGGGAAAGAAAAAAAGAAAACTAGATGAAGGAAGCAAATTCTCTAATCAACTATAAGGAATCAATCAATAAGGAAATTATCTTTTACTTTCATGAACCATTAATCACTAACACTTTTCCCACTCTCACAGGGGCCAAAAAAATGTTTTTTTGTTTTGTTTTTTTTTTGTTCTGTTTTGGTAAACATGTGTCGAACACAGAACTCCAGGTTATTCGTCCATAATTTAGAGAACCCTTTTGGTAATAAACTCACCAAACAGTATCTGCTGACTTCTTTTGTTTAACACTAGATAAAACAGCATACTACACCTTTCTTTTGTATAAATACTCCCTGTTGGTCTCAGTAAAGTCTGAAAATATTGCTATCCAATCACTGTCTCTGCATGGTTTTTGGTCATTTTCATCCCTGAGATCAGCTTAGAGGTAGTACCAGGGCACCGCCTTCTTCTATGAGTGAACCATTCTAACAATTAGTAAATCATTAAATTGTATAATATGCTACACCAACTTATTATTTTGCTCATTTATTACACCGATTCATTTACTTTCATGGTTAAGAATGTAGCCTATAGCATTGGTGCAGAATTATTTGGTAATGGCAGATTTTACACATTGGACACATCACAATCCGCAATTTGCAATATGGCAAAATCTGGCAGATCAAGAAAAGATAAAAATTTTAACCACCAAGCAAGCAACATGAGCTGTAGGTTAAAATCCACATACAATGGTGTGCATGTGTAAGTGTAACAGCACTACTCCCAGAAACAGGGCTATAAAAATGTTTATTTAAAAAAGCCATTATTTATGAGAGAACAATTAAGCAGTGGAAAAACAGCCTTAAGGCCAGGAGATTTTATCCAGTTCAGAAGTTAATACCCATTGAAACTCCCAAAAATTGTTAAGCAACACATTATTCTTGACTTACCTTTGTACACCAAATGCTGTGTGAAGTTAAACAACAAAATGAAATACTAATAACTTGTTTTACAAATGTGAAATAAAAATAAATCCCAACTAGGAAACGTATTTAATATTTAAACATATTGCCTGTCAATCACCTTCCAATTTATTGCACGTTAAAATAACAGACATAAGTAGAGGTACATACAATTTATTAAAACTTGTTTGCAAATGTACTTTGGCCTAAGCAGCCTTTAAATAAGCATTTATCTAAATAAATTCATATTAAACATTTTTTTCATTTATAAACTCATATTTATTCTTAGGTACTATGCACCAGTATACCAAGCCAAATAACTTATACATGTATACATGGTACTTGGAAATAAAGCTTTTTCTGTTTCTAGGGTCAGATTTACAGTATTTTGTTTCTGTACACCACCACAACAAATCTGACGCAATCAAGATGTGATTTAAGTGTAGAATTTCAGCTATAATTCAAAAGATTTAACAAAAACAAACAAACCCTATACAATAAATGTTTACTAATTGCTTAACTGTTGAACTTAGTCCGTCCATTTTCACAGGTTCCATATATCCAATATCCAAATACTTATGTCCTTAATAAAAAAAAAAAAAATACTTTTATTAATACATTTATTAACAAATTAATTGCAGTGATTGATTTCTTATGCAGGTCACTGTATACAGAGTGCAAGTATGTATGTCAGCCTGTAAGAGTATGAAATCATTTGTCACTCTATGTGTACGTGTGCATGAATGGGAGCAAGCATGCGAGTACTGTAAGACAAGAAATTTTATCACTCCACTGCCATGTTTCTCATCTGTCAAGTAACAGATCTGTCGGTCACATAACACCAGAGAGATTTATCTGTAAAATACTGCTGAACCGCTCACCCTCTTCCCTAACTCCACCTTCTGTTAATCTCATCATTCACAATCATGCATACATACACATGCTCATAAACATATACTTATGCTGTCAGTAACAGAACAGACACCAAAATAACAGAAAAATTCTTGACAAAGAATGGATGTAACAGACTAAGAAACCTGCAAGATATAGACAAAACTATAATTAAAATCTTAAAACGTTGATACTTTGCCATCAAATTCTTCTGGCTAATTTTATTCCATAAATAGCATAAAAATAACACACAAAGCAACTCTGCTGCAAAAAAAAAAAAAATGCACAAAATAAAGCTTTAAGAAAACTGTACAAAAAAAATGTACAAAAGCAGAACACTGAAATATGAGCAACCTGCATCCACAAGAGATCGTTAATATTAAAACACAAGCAGCAGAAGCAAGGACTGCAAGTAGATTCGCTCACTAAGGATGTTCTATTATGTTTCTATATTTGTCCTCTATGCCTGTGATTTCATTCTAAAACCATGAAATACGATTAACCCCAATCTAAATGTCTCATTAGAGGCCTTCCATAAAGTAGCACAGCTGGTTTGTCTAAATATCAGTGTACCCTTGTTTTTGACCAATGGTGCACTGTTAGTACAAGCCTTATATACAATTCCACCTTTATTAGTCTATTAGTCCTTTCTAATAGTCATTAAATCTAATAACCTCCTTTTGTTTCAATGATTTTGGCTACTAGTTTGATAAAGGACGACTTCTACTACATTTAGTATAAGGGTATGAGTAATATCCCATTTGTCTACTCTCATAACTGAAAGACAAATAATGCACAATATTAAAGGCTGGTATTTGTACACTCATTGAATTCAACTTGTTTACACTGTGAGATCAAATTACTAATGAGGACTTGACAGTGAAATGAATTTTGTATAGCTTGCTCACTGAAATCTAAGGCTTACAGGTAAAGTACTGTGCCTGTTAAAACATATTTCTGTGGAGATTATTTGTGCCATATGTGCTTTATCAAAAATGTGCATACCTTGAAGCATACAAAAGAATATATACTGAAAGAAAATTTCATTTCAATTCCATATATTTATTGCAAAAACTGCTTATAGAAAGGCTTGCTAAATGTGGAGAAAACAAAGTGTAAAGTGAATGACACTAATAAATAACGAAATAATGGGCAATTCAGAAAGGCAAAGAAAACCATTCATTCACCCACTTCATGATTAAATTCTCTCTAGTGCCACACACAGTAATGTATGCACATACACATTCATTTAGCAAACTGGATAAAAAGGAATGTACTTGTAAATGTGCATTTTCACAAGAAAAGTGGTATTCATGAAAATCCAGTTTGTACTGCAAACCATCTGTGAATCCCACAAGAGCTCATGAATTTTTATACGTTTACACTGGTGACTAACAAATTTGAAACTCACTTGGTGGGCTTCAAATTGTAGAATTGGTGGAAATGGTGTCGTTTGAACAATTTATTTATTTAAAATATACATTCTATTTTGAGGAACTTTGGGAATTCAATTACACTTTTAGTGAATTTCAAATACACTTTTATGACTTGAAGGAAATCAATCTAAAACCAAAAAAAGAGTGAAGATCTACCCATTCAATTGTAACAATAGAATGGCATCCCTATCAGATTAAGAGACATTCTGTGCCTATTGCTGCATTGATTGAGCATACCACAATCGTTTATTGTTTAGTCTTCATTTTGAGGTTTCTGTGGCATTTTTATGACTTTTATTGGTGTCACTAAATTCAAATAAGATACACACATGTACAAGTTTGATTGATAAATGAAGCCAGTGTCTGTTAAAGTGAACTTTATATGCATGTGTGTAGCAGTTGATGACATTTCAATGCTATGCTCAAGTAGACATTTTTAAATTTCAGGACATACTGAGACAGAGGGAGTAACAGGAAGAGAGACAAGGAAAGAAAAAGACATACAAGCATTGAGAGAAAAGGAGGAAGAGCGCCAGAAACAGATCACATAACACCAAAAATAATACCATGACCTGATTTGAAGCATTACCCCCTTATATAAAGTTGGAATCCTGCCATCCTATTTAAGTTTCCCCCTTCATTTCCTATTCTGTCATTGCTGTCTGCATTTCACCTCCAATAGCCACAGACCTTGAGCAAGATCAGCCACATTCATTAAATATAGTGGTAACATAGGTCTGATTCCCAGCCTGTTCATTTTAGCCATTTAAGACAATATTTGTGGCACTTTGTTTGATTCTGCTAAATAATCTACAGTGGTTTTCAGATGTTGGATATTTCTATATAGAATATGGAGAGCGCTAAAATCTATAATATTCACTTATGCACAGAATATGGAAGTACAGTTCAAGCAACAGGGCATAACTGATTCTGACTGATTGCCAAGCAATTCTAGATAGTTGTTTGTGAGACTGTCTCTCTCTTTTTAAATACTGTTTAAAGCATTTTAACTGCATTTACTTTACTGACAATGCTACTGGAAACTGGACTCACCAACATAATGGAGGTAGAGGGCAAGGTACTTATATTGGAAGAGGGGGTTGTTGTTCATACTGCTCCTCTGGATTTTCTGGAAGAAGGAGCTCACATCCCAACGGTATAGCACCTCCAGCAGCATGATGCTGGGAACCCGCAGGCCCACATTCAGCACAGCCTCTACACGTTCCTTCACCGCCATTGTACACCTGGCTGTACCATTAAACACAAAAACAACAGATTTTTAACCAAACAAACAACCTCATGTAACAACAAAGGTGTCCAACAGATCTTGACATGTAGTCATTTTTCCAAAATGTAAACCAACATTCAGAAACCAGGTGAGAAATAATAAGTACACCGTTCCTAAATACCAGGCACAATGAGCACATGTGCAGCATAAATTATCATCTAAACTGGTATTAATTCCAAAGGGCATGGAAGGGGAGCCTTTTCAGCTATAGAAACAATTTTACTGTTGCTAGACTAAAATATTTCTCCACCATGATAGAAGATAAAAATAACCCTACATTCTTATTTAATACCATAGCAAGGTTTACTAGTAAGACATTTGACCAGAAATGTGATCTTCAAAAAGACAAAAACAAAAAAGAACCCAATTATACAAATGATGCAAAATCAGTAGTTTTTAATTTATGCATTGTGCAAAATAATTCAACATAAAATACCTTGAAAAAGTACATGAACCTCTGGCATGAATTTTGCAGGCCCTGCCATGTTTCACTAACATAACCTTGGGTCTTCACCACACTGGTTTATGGAAGTATGCCATACTGCATTGACCAGGGTTGATACAGTTGCGTGTCAGCTGCATTAACTATTTCAAGTTGAATAAAAGCTTTTACAGAGCATGTGAAAGTGAAACCAAAACTGCATTTGAGTGCTTATAACCCTGCAGCTCAATCCGTTTTTCCAGGAACACTTCACAGCTGCTGGCTTGGAGCAACTTTTCCCATAATATACAATCAGAAAACACAGCATTGTTAAAGTACACACCAGGAGTTTACATGGGGACTGTACAATCCCTATGTCAACCAAAAAATAATTTAGGATAGTTTAAGGTAGGTTTTAAATAAAGGACCTTTAGCCATACAAGTATTGTAAACACATGTACTCCCTAGTCCCTTAAACATTGTAAAGTTGTGCCAAGGTAGATCAGGAGTCATGGTATTTACATTTTAACTAGATGACTAGGCATGCAGAAATACACACTGCATTGTCACACATTCATACATTGGGATTTTCTGTGAATCCCAAAAGCTTTAAAACTGTAATTTGCGGGTCTCTATGCTCTCTTGCAATTCAGTATATATGTCTGTACATAGTGTGAGGTTGTTTTTTTTTGGAAACGCCTTGCTTTGAAATGCAGTAATAGGGGCTGTCAGTAATATCACATTGTCCGTTATTTATATGGATACTGTCACATTACCTAAGGGCACAACATTTTACTCTCCTTGGCTACATCTGTTCTCAGTATGAATGTATGTCCTTTACACTGCGCTACACAATGTGAAAGACAGATAGGGGACATTAGGATATCAAGTAAGGTAAGAGCACCAGGCTTCCCACACAGAACCCTGGATCACTATTTGTCACCCGACTTAAGGTCAATAGCTGTGGCTTCAGCTAAACTTGTAAAGACAGTAGCCCAGATTGGTTGTATTTTGTTTCTGTCCATCTAGGAATTATAGCTTATGCTCAAAAAACAAATTAGTGATTCAGGGACCTTATTCTAGGACACATACAGAAAATCACATATTATATTAGAAACTAGGAGGTAGATAAATCTTCTTACTTGTTTACCAACTACATGAGAACAACATCCTATAAAGGCAAGTCTAGTTCATACATATTATTTAAACTGATTTTGTAGGTAATGTATTTTAGTTGTGTGCTTTGTAAAATATATAGATGAAATAATTAGAGTTACTTTACAAAACATAAATTAGTAATGTTCACATTATATGGAGCAATATAAATTGATAAAACCAAGTAATGGAAAAATCTCACAAATTAAAAGATAGTAAGATTTACTTAATAATTTCATAAAAACAACGTTCCTGCTTATACAAAAATAAAGTACCTTTACTTGATTATTTAAAATAAATCTAACTTACATTAAATATAATTATGTATGTTTTACTTGATTTCTTTGAGTGTTAATTTTAATTATTAAGTAGATTTTACCTGATAATGATAGGTGAGTTGTACTTAATATTGGAGCAATACAATTTACTTAAAATCTACTCATGCAAATTGTTTTTTCCCCAGTGTACACGCCTCCTGAATAACCCAAGCATTTAAACATTCTTTGTAAAGTTTTGCTCCAACACTGTGCTTATAACATTACTAAGAATTTGTTGCCTTTTTTAAATCTTTATTTACCTAATGTATATAAAATACCAATTGCACACCCTGCACCTTTGAACTGAGGCAAAGACTGTTAAATATTAGATCTCTTACATCTAAAGTACTTATGGAAAATGAAACTAATAATGAGCAGAACTTTAAAGGTATTGTAATAGTTATGTGGATTACAACAGAGTATGTAGCATTAAATGAAGCTATTTCATCAGGACAAAGTTATATGCACCACCCTCATTTAACTGACAGAGGCCACAGTTATTTATCATCTGAGAACAGTCCATTACACACAGCAAGGGTTGATCAGAACACCATAGGACTCACGTATGACAGTGGTCACACAGAGTTAAATAAATTCAACTAAGATCCCAGTCTGACGCCATAGAATGAATTCTTAGCTGACTGAGTTGTTACAATCAAGGTTCTGCTACACATTAGACAAATTTGAACATAAATTGTTAAACTAAACTGGCAGCATTCAAAACAGAATGGAACGAGAGCCTTCTCAGCTATAGAAACAATTTTAGTTCTGCTAGATCAACATATTTCACCAACCTAATAGAATAAAATAATCTAAGAGTCTTATACTATAACTGAGTTAACTAGGAATAAGACCACCATGAACACCATCAATATGTTAAAGGAATGAATTTTTCTTTAATGAATGAAAATATTTAATTACAAAATTCAAGATATAGGGCAAAAAAAATTCAGCTGACTAATTTGATATTCTGATAATTAACCATGTAGATGTATCAAATCAGTAATTAGAATGCTTCACACCCCCTTCAAGAGATTGAGCTAATTTGTGCATCAAAATTACAATTAATTTGTTCTTGCCTGAGTACAGGCTATACATTCATAGGAATAACATTCATAAAAGAATATATAAGGCTACAGTGCATCCGGAAAGTATTCATAGCGCTTCACTTTTTCCACTTTTTTTATGTTACAGCCTTATTCCAAAATGGATTAAATTCATTTATTTCCTCAAAATTCTACACACAATACCCCAT
>JAOTRN010000051.1:34504-45486 GCA_028566695.1 Bagroides melapterus
GATCCAGCGTGTTCGCCCCTCTCGTTGCAAAGTCCACATACTGATGGAATCTGGGGAGCACTGTTTTGAGATTTGCACGATTGAAATCTCCGGCGATAATAAACAGTCCGTTGGGGTGAGCATTCTCCAGGTCGCTAATAGCTGAGTAAAGCTCGCACAGAGCCTCTTTAGCATTAGCGCTGGTGGGAATGTACACTCCGACAATGAAAACCGTGGTGAATTCCCGTGGCAAATAAAATGGTCTGCATCTGACAGTCACAAACTCCACTAGCGATGAACAGTAATTAGAAACAAGCACAGAATTCTTGACCATTCCGTGTTGATGTAAACACACACACCCCCACCGCGAGTCTTACCGCACAGAGCTGCATTTCTGTCGGCACGAAACGAGGTGAGCCCGTCTAGCTGAATGAACAACCCAACTCTGAAACTCTGTCGCTGAGCCATGTCTCTGTAAAAACAAAGACACAACAGTTCCTAATCTCTCGCGGAGTAGTCTGCTCAAGTCTGATTTAATCCAGTTTAGCAAACATTTGAGAGTAGGATGGATGGGAGAGCCGGCCGGCTAGGGTTTGTTTTTAGCCTAGCACGGACACCCACCCGCTTTCTCCCGGTCACCGGCATCACGCAATGTCGAGGACTGGGGGCCTGGTCTCCTAAGCAAGCCGAGGTTGCAAAGCTTTTCCAGTACATCATCGTGCAGGCTGGTTGTTGCACGATTTCTGTACTGAAGCAATATCTAGCGGTTGTATACATGAACACCACTGTCTTCGGTGTCCATGTATTTTAAATATCGCGCTAAAAGACATAGAAAGCACCATATTGTATCCGGAGTGACCGCTGTGTGCTACTGCCGCGCCGCCATCTTGGAACCCTGAGAGATGGTGGGAGCAGTCGAGCAGAGCTGGTAGATCTGAGGGTGTGAGGTGCAGTGCGAGGAGTGTTGCCCATGGATCTGTCCTGGTGAACATCATAGTATGCCCTCCACAGAACATTCTTTTCTGTGCAGCCTCACTGAAAAATATGCAGTCATATGAGGTTGTATGCTTGGTGCTGCTCCCCTCATCATCAACTCCATCTCAGGCTCCAACATTCTGCAGCCTCATTGGGGTGGCAAGTCAGTAGGTGAACCCAGGTCTATGGTGTAGAACCCAAAATATTTCACATGCTGCTGTTTAGAGGATTTGGTTTATGACATGTTATGACATGTCAGTTATGACGTCATAACTGTTCGATCAAGGCAGCTCTGCAGCTTGATGTTATTTTTCCATTTTTTATCATTAGCTTAATTTACAAATGGGCCAAATGGACATTCAAAACTTTTAACTTCTGGATCAGATGCTAAACAACAGTTAAAAACTGTCTAATGAGCTTAGGCTGCACATATTTGCACATATTTTTATGGACAAATTATAATTTGTATATTTATAGTTTTTATAGTTATATATGTTTGAATATAATTTAAAAAGTGACAGCACAAATGGATGCATATAGGTTATTTAAGCCACTGCTTAAATAAGCCAAGTTTGGACCAAAATGATTGCCTTATGCCTATGTGTTCTAATAAGGAGGTCAATTTACTTGCCTACCTATCTCCTCATGCCCAGTCTGCCACTCAGTTTAGTCACTCAGTTTAGTTCCCTTACTTCAACAAACCTACCTTGCCTAAACAATCGTACATATCCCATCTATCCTTGGCTGATGGGTTGGTGTCTTGTATGACCAGGGGTGGACAGGAATTGTTGCCTATTTATATATGCCCCAGGGTAAGACAAGGATGTGTGTTGTCACTTGTTCTTCTCAAGATTTTCCTCCTGTGTGTTACAAAGCTTCTTCATAAACAACTGCAAAGCAGTGGTGGGATTTGTGGCTGAATGGAAACCTTTTTAATATTTGAAGGCTCCAGGCAACCACCAAAAAAGGCACCAGCTATGCAGATCGTTGTGTGCAGTATGCTGATTATTATAATCTGTGGTTCATACACAAGAACACCAGCAAACCATCTCTGCCGTGGCTTTGAAAATCTATACCAAATTGGACTTGTCAGTCAACCCTATTGGTACTGAAGACCATCCTCGTAAAATAGTTTCATCCTTGAAATACTTGGGCATATATACTTGAAGATATAATATAATATATACTTAACGTATCCATAGCTTGAAGAGAAGCATGAAGAAACAAGAAAAAAAAATTAAGAAGATGTAAAATCATCATCAATGGACAAGCATAGTGTAAAATAGATTTGTGTGTATATATATATATATATATGTGCACACCAGCCATGGATTTTGTGACGGTCTGTGTATGGGTTTGTTTAAATAAGCAGGTATGTACAGGTGTGTAGGTTAGTAGGTGTGTAGGTGTCTGTCAGTAAGCAGGTAGGTGGACAGTTATGTACGTAAAGAGGCAGATTGTTAGGTGTGCCGTTAGCTGTGCAGTTAGCTGTGCAGTTAGGTCTGTGTGTGAAGTTTTGTGTGTAGGTGGGTTCATGGACTGGTTGGAATGTCTGTGTGTGCAGATGTGTTTGTGTGTGCAGGTGTGTGTAGTTGGTTTGTCAGTAAACATGAAATTGGACAGTTGTGTAGGTAGTGTCAGGATCATGGACTTTTTGGGATTTTGGGGGGTGCTCCTGTCTTGTGCCATGTGTTTGTCTGTTGTTTTTCTTGTTCAAGTGTCTGCCATGCCCTAGCCTTGTTCCTTCCCTGTTCTGCACACTGTTTTTTGTTTGCTGTTGCTGACAGGTAGGTAGATTTTCAGGTGTTTAGGTACATGTGTGAGAAGGTGGGCCAGTAGGTAGGTAGATAGGTAATTAAGGTTAGGTTAGCTAGTGAGCTAGGCAGGAGTCTGTGGGGTGCTAATTAGGTGTTCGTAAGCATGGGGTTAGGTGCGTTGCTTATGTGGGTTTCGTAAGTGAGCAGCGCAGATGGGTCTAGGTAGAGGTCGGGATAGGTAGAGGTAGCTAGGCGGTTCATGTTTGTGGTTTAGGCACGGCAGGTATAGGCTGGTCAGAAGTGTGCAGAGTAGGTTAGGCAGGGTAAACAAGGTTTAAATTTGGCAGGGTGGGCATATGTGGTAGGACGGTTGGAATGGGTGGGCACAGGGCAGGACAGGTGGTAGGAGAAGGCTGGGTTACTGTATAGGCTATGTGGGATAGGAGTCTGGGGTAGACTAGATAGGATGAGTGGGTGTACTAAACAGGGTGGGACAGGCGGGTTGTAGTCAGCTGGGTGGGGAGGGTGGACATTATTAGGCATTTAGGTCAAGGCAGGCATGGGTGCAAGGCTGGGCAGTGAACTTGGGTGTGCATATCAGGCTGTTCATGACAGATTTGTCAGGCAATTGTGTAGGCTATGTGGGAACAAACGGAGTAGTGGTGAGCCAGATGTGACGGGTGGGCAAGGTAGGTTCTGAGGTGGGTGGGCATGTAGAGTAGCCGGGTTGGGGCAAGTTGCTTGGGCTGGGCTAGTGTGGCGTGGTTATGTGATTAGGTGGGTACATATTTTGGATGAACCTCCTTTTAAACACAATACGCATGTATGTAATATGTGTAAAAATAAATAAATAAATAAATAAATAAATAAATAAATAAATAAATGAAAAAATCAACATGCATCTTTTTTCCACAATACATTCTGTGACAAGCACTCATTCCCATGATTGGTCAGACACCCAAGGCTAACGTGGGACAATTTAATATTTGTTTCAGAATAATGAACTGCATGTTGCTGTATGTTTTGTTTAAATGAATTAAAATGTTTTTTTTTAAATGTTGCAATTTTTAACATGTTTTTATTGTATTTAATGTAAATTTTTTTTGGAGACAACTTTATGCAGAGCAACTTAGAAAATGCACCGCCACTTTAGTATTACATGTGTATGACGAGGTGTTGCTCTAATGGCGGGTAAGACTCCCCATAAGGTCAATTTTGGCTAACCTAAGGCAGGACACCACCACTGGTGGTGTTGTACAAGTGTGTGATAAGGTGTCAAACGAAAGTCACTGATCGAAAACCTTACATCTGCCACATTAGCCTGGAAGAAAAATGAAAATAACCCTTTAAAAAATTAAAGTCGTGTCATTTGTGTGCTTTTGCACTATATTACCTCTCCAAAAGAGTTTTTAGTCTGATGCTGCTCTTAATCCATGACATAGTGAACCAGCATTGATGTCTTCATCGTTAGACAAATCTGTACATCGCTCTAGATAAAGGGCTTCTTCCAGCTGCAGTAAATTTTCATCATTGTCTATCACTGTAAATAAAAAAATTATATACTGTAAAAAAAAAAAAGTAGTTTTCAACTTATGTTTGGATTTGCTGTTTTTTATTCAAAATACACCAGATACATACATACCACAAATACATACAAGGTTGAAGATTTGTTTTTATACCAAAATACCTCACCTTCATTTTGAATTTTCTGAGTTTACAGGGTATATGAATAAAAAGGGAAATGATTAGTCATTTAGTGCACTCTAATAATAGTTTTTTATTTTTTTTTTTAAAACTGTATTTAACTAAAATAAACAAACAAATAAATAAGTAATCCAATAAGTTTATATTTCCGCACACAGGTATATCCACAGCTTCTATATGCCAGTGAGATTTATCAAATTTAATCAGAACCACAGCCTGCTTTGGAGATAATGTCAAAAAAAAAAAAATTTGTAATATACTTAAAATAGATTAATGAATTCTGATATTGTTTTGTGTCCATGCATATAATATATTTAAAAAATAATATAATATAGCAACAGAGTTAGTTTGTGGTTAGAATGTGGTTAGTTTATTTCTTTATTTTTTTGTTTGTTGTAATTGTTCTTGGTTATTTTGATAGGAATGTATGTATACCTTGGAATTTTATTTACGTTAATCATACAATCACAGCTGGGATCATCAGCTAATCGATGTTACAAGACATTCAGGAGACTTTTACAGCAATAGGATTGAGTCACATGTGTGCCAAATACAGTGGCCGATGAATGTACAATGCCAAGCTTGAACTGCCATATTACCTGAAAGTATGTTGTTTTTCCAATATCCGCCACAAGATGGAAGTATGGGCGCTATAATTATCGCCGAGGACTGTTTTTGCCCTGATCGTGCTCTCTTTTTTTAAATAAATAAAATCTAAATTAAAACAAACAAACAAACAAACAAACAAACAAAAAAATAAATAAATAATCGAAATTAAACGTTATTAATACAATTAATAAATTATTTGACATTGAAATATTCTCAGAAGTCAGCAATAGGTGTTTTTAAATGTTAATTAAAGTACATTGAGGATTGTTCAAATATGTCGGTACGTAGATGACACGAAATGTTATTTAAACAAACAAACAAATAGATTAATTTTAGAATATTCATTCTGATAATCCTTAGAGATACAGGGTTTTCACTAACTAAAACGTCACTGAATGATGAGTGTGTAAAAGTTATTGTCTAACGTTTAAATTTCCGCAAGCTTAAAAAGATCCTATCGTCATTCGCTAATAAATTTTCTGTGTATTAGTTAAACGTTGGGTGTGACTTGACTAGTACTAAACGTTGTTCAGCGTTAGTTGATTATGCACCAAGTAGCTAATATCAGTGTTTCAGACCGAAGCACAAAAAAATAAGGTGTATGTGGGCAAATACTAATACAAAATCTCAAAACAACAGAATAAGGAAAAGGCCATCTTTGTGTGCGAGCGTGTGCATGCGTGCGTGCGTGTGTGTGTGAGAGAGGAAGAAATTGAAAAAGAGAGAGAGAGGGAGAGAGAGAGAGAGAGAGAGCTTTCTTCCTCTCGGAACGAGGGTGTGGGGGTCTTTTTTGCAGTACATTAGGTGTGCGTAATTAGCACTCGCGGCTAATATTATATATACGGCAGACTAAATGAGCTTTGGGCCTGAGAGAATAGTAGCTTATTGGCCTAAGCAGAGCCAAAAAGTACCAGCGCTTTATAAGCTGTTGGTTTATATAAACACAATCAGATTTATTGGTCAAGAAAGATTAACTGACTAGGAATATGAATTGGCAGTTGAGCACAATGACAATAACACAAACACGCACGCAAAGTACTAAGTAAAATTATATTAATATATAATATATATATATATTTACAAATATATGAGCTTTTTAAACTGAATAAAGGATCTACAGATCGAACATGTATGAAAAGTGCAAAGAATGTATCTTACAGAATATAGAGGTCAGTATTCAAATCTCTTCAATTCATTTTCCGCATCTGAATTTTAAATGCAATTCTTAAATGTTTCAGCAATTTTTATGTTTACATTTATACTTGTGAATGCTTAATTTTAATCCATTGCGTTTAATGTATTTTTTAATAAATCAAAATAAAAAAAAAAAGCTGTTCTGCTTCATCTGTGAGTGATATTCTTCATCGTGTACATTTATTTTCAAGCAACTATTTACACAAGAAGATTTCGCTGGTTCTTTCGATATTGTATCAAAAGTATTGTATGAAATATTATAGTATTTCCAGCGTTATACGTAAAGTTCCAACATATACTGGAAGTAATCAGGGGTTGTTATCTTTGTTAGTTTGATTTTGCCCGATGGAGAAATCGCATCCGATGAGTGGCGTCATGACACCGTCATACCCCTTGAGCTCTATAGAATTTAATAGAATTTTAAATCTCTCGATTCATTTGCAAATGCATAATTCTGGCAGTATTAACGCATGACTCTCCTGCCCTGCATGGTGGTCATTAGAGTGAGGTCATGCCAGGATTGGCTTATTCCAGTTCCAGTTATTCAAGCAACTGTCATTTACAAAGAAAACCCACATTTAAAGAGCAATTAACTGACACACCTGGTGTGATGTGAAATAATTTACAAATTTATGTACCGGGCACAATACATGGCCTGCTTCTATTAGCTATGACTTAGTCGGAAAATTAACTTAACAATAAACTAATTAACCAAAATCCTGATAGAAGGCTATATCCTAGATTATTTATTATAGTTGTTGAAATAGAAAACTAATTATTAGTAACCCTAGATGTAAACTACCTGGTCGCTGAAATTTATTACAATAAGTAGATTTGTTCTGTTGTAGTTCGGTACATTTGCATTATCTTTACAATATTACTGCACCAGCAGCGTCTACACAAATAAGCACAACCTGTTGATCTGCTTAAAGAGGCAATATACCATCTTAAGCGCAATAGACCAGCACCCAATATGTATTCTCTTCTACGTATTACATAGAGAAAATGATGTAGCTCAATCATTTGTAATTCAAGTGACAGTGGTAAGTATCCTTTATTTTAGAGACGTGCGGTGATGTTAAATGGAAGTGTATTTGTTGGGTATGGGTGAATGTTCTGAGGACAGAGGTTTAATACAGTAGCTATTTTGCACTTTTATCATTAACTATACTACGGCAAAATCTCAAGTGTTCAACAACTACAGGTTTCATACAATTAAAACTGCGAATTTATTGCAGATTTTGAGGCGCTCCGAATGTAGAGCTTTCCAGCCTGTAATCATACCGTGTTGCACTCTATTTTTCTGTTGCTGTTTCCCCTCTAGACTTGATGCTGGAAACAATAATATATCATTTCACAATTTCATCACTTTGTCAATATAAGGGGATACACGAAAAAATGTTAAATTCAACTGAGAATTAAACACAGCTCAACTAACAGTTTTGAGGGTTTTTTTTTTTTTTTTTTTAACGGACAAAAGATACTACAAGTTTAGATGAATACCTATGAATTCTGCAAGCGCTTATTCAGTTTGACACATGTTGAGTAATAAAGACTGGAGTGTTCGTTAATCTCTGTTGCGCTTTCGTGTACTCTCTTCCATCCCTGCCTTTTAGACCATGCTAACTGATGGACGAACTTCCTTGGGTTTTTGTCTTCAGCACTACGATTTGGGGTTTTGTCTACATTGCACTGCGTGTAGGAAGTGTGGGCTGTGCGATGCGAATAGACTTGAGATTCGGCGGTTGGATGGAGAGCGGATGGTAGTCTGGACTCGTCTCTGTTCGGTGAGGCGTGGGGCGGGGGGCTGAGAGTATACAGTCACTCCCTCTTCCCTTTGAGTTCCCAGAGCACAGTCAAGTCGGATTCCTTTGGGAGAGCTCTCTCTCTCTCTCTCTCTCTCTCTCTCTCTCTCACACACACACACACACACACGCGCGCGCGCCCGCGCGCGCACACGCATACGCACACGCGGACGCGGACGCACGCAAACGCGCATCACTTTTTGGAACGGGGAGTGAAATAAGGATCCACAGCCACGAGGGTCCACCTCTTCTTCTTCCTCATTTCACCTGGCTCATTCATTTTATTTGAGCCTAAAATAAGTATCGCAGCTAAACAAAAAGGACACGAATAACAAATAAATAAGGAGGAGAAGAAGAAGAAGAAGAAGAAGAAGAAGAAGAAGAAGAAGAAGAATTTGGATAATAAGATTTCCGCAAATGCTCTTTTTGTGATCGTTTTGTTTTTCTAGAAGTGACACTGGACTTTTTTTTGCACCCCCTCGACTGCAGGGAGTTACTTGTCCACGTGTTTTGGATGTTGACACCTTGCTCCTTTTCGTTATCTTTCTATTCGTTTTTTTTTTTCGATTTGTACAGAGGAAGCGATAGAGCCGAGCGCAGAGGCACCTGCGCGCCCGTAGATTTCTAGTTGGCTTTTTCTGTCTTTATTTGTATCTTTTTTTTCTACGGATCGACGGACAAGCAACAGAGGACTGTAAGATCGACAGGGAGAGAAAAAGTCTGCGTTCATGTTTGGGATTCAGGAGAGCATCCAGAGGAGCGGGAGTAGCATGAAGGAGGAACCGATCGGCGGTATGAACGCGGTGCGCTCGTGGATGCAGGGAGCCGGCTTACTGGACGCCACCACCGCCGCACAGAGGTAAGACAGGGAGCGCAGGGGACCGAGGCAATGAGTGAGGATTTCCCTGTTTCCCACCTCAGCGTCGCGGGACCACACGAAAGTGCCTTGTGCACATGTTTGACATCTTCATCCTGAGGCCGGCCAGCCTCTTCCTCTTGCTCTTGCAATACAGGATTAGGGCTAAAGAAAGATCCGGCAAATTTATGACCGCGCTGATCCACGCGTTGGGTTTGAGATGTAAACACACAAATATATCGTCTTTTCAGTGCCATATTATATATAGATTAGAATTCACGCATGTACCATGGAAACTAAATTCACACAACTGTTGATTCTATATTTATTCTATTCTATTTATTCAAAATTTATGATGACTATCCGAAATCATCTTTTCTTAACCCGCACTTTCCAGCAAAAGCTGGAAATATTTAAAATCTTATATTTAAATTATTCAGTAGCCTAAATTCTCGTAACTGAACCACAAGCTGTAACCTCTATTTAGTTATTCGAAGTTAAATAAAAAAGCATAAATAAGTCTGATTATAACCATGTAGCTTAAAACACAACGAGATAATTATTTAGCAAACTGGCAAGTAGTTCAAGTAAATATCTGTAATTAATTAAACATCTATTTATTGACAAGAAATAATGATTTGAGCATTTTGTCAGTTCGAGCACTATGGAAAGCTTATGTACGACAGAAGAAACTTTATCTAAAAATATGAAATAAACAGAATTTCATAAATCGATTTATTTAATGATTCCAAAATTAAACACAATGTACATTTTTATAGAGCCATGTCTTCCAGTTTTCCTGTAAACTGTGTATACCCTTATGCCTCTTTCTCCTTCTCTTTACCCGTGTAGTGGTGTAGGTCTGGCCCGAGCTCACTTTGAGAAGCAGCCTCCCTCAAATCTGCGCAAATCCAACTTCTTCCACTTTGTGCTGGCTCTGTATGACAGACAGGGGCAGCCCGTGGAGATTGAGCGCACTTCTTTCGTTGGATTTGTCGAAAAAGAAAAGGCAAGTGCTATTTTTACCCCCACATAAAATATATGGCTTGGCGCTTTTGTGAGCTTTCCCAAACAATCTAACAATCAATTATTTAAAGTGTTTCCCTTATTTATTTTTCTCATTAATGCACAACATAAAGGCATAAACAATATTTATTTTGCACTAGAATTCTTCCCAGACGTTTAAATGTTACAAGAGTTAAAGGCGCATGAACGATTATCACAACTGTTAAACGAGTAACATGGATGTAAGTATACTAGGCTATATTATATGTCTGTAAAAGCGCATTTTCTCCGGTTAACAATATTATGTTGCCTTCTATTAAATTATTTATTCTGAAGCTTTATTCGCTGATCTGCAATCTGACTCTGTTTGTCATCATTGATTTATAGCCAAACTCAGATTCGTTTTTATTTAAATAAAAGCTGCTTTCTTAATAGGTCTCGGTGAATTAGGGTGTCAATGTAATGTTTTAAAAATACCGACTTTTAATAATTTTAAATGCTAGATATTTATGGGGAATTCATTTGTATCAGAAAATAATAAGTTGAATGCGTTGAACCGTGTTTTGTTTTTATTTAGTTATGCTGTAATATGGTTATCCATTGCTTTGTTTAAACTGAAAAGTGTCTGCTTCTTGTTTAAACGTTCTCCAGTATCTTGTTGCTAACTGAGTATTTGACGACTGTGTAATATAGTTAACTAACTGGCACCGAATAATGAACACCATGCTATAATGTTGATTTAGCAATATTCAGGTTTTCTTGGATGTCACTTAAAACTGATTTAGTTCATCTCATGTGTTTTCACTTGGAAGCCTACATTTATTGCACATGGGAACAGTCCTGTGTCTGGCTGCAGGTATGAGGAAATCAGCTGCTTTTGCTTATGCATATATTTAAATATATATTTATTTTTATAGGAACCAACCGGTGAAAAGACCAACAATGGCATTCATTATAAACTGCAGCTTCTTTACAGTAACGGTAAGTAGTTTAATTTTAGAATCAGTATTAATTTTTCGGAATTATTATTATTATTATTATTATTATTATTATTATTATTATTATTATTATTATTATTATTATTATTATTATTATTTT
>JAOTRN010000051.1:45586-62002 GCA_028566695.1 Bagroides melapterus
ATTATTATTATTATTATTATTATTATTATTATTATTATTATTATTATTATTATTATTATTATTATTATTATTATTTTACCTAAACCTAACATGTATGTAGCTCATTTGCAGAAATGACCGATCAAATTTAGTACTAGGCCAGTATCCCGGCCAGTTACTAATTATGGATTACTTAACCTCATCACATTAAACACATAAAGTCACAGATTTAGGCTTCAGAAGCAGCTTCAGGAGATTTTTTATTTATTAAAAGTTCGCGTAAAAGGCATAGCTCAAACTGAATTAGAAAGTCAATGGTCTAGTCTTGTTTTGTTTATTTGTTTGTTCGTTTGTGGCGGCGATGTTTACAGATACGTTTTTATAGCTTCTACACTATAACCCGGTAAATATATTTCTAACACTTTATATAATGCTGCATTCTTAAAGTCGCCGTTTTATCTTTCTTTCATCATAAATGAGCTGTCGTAAATACACATTTTATTCCTCTATTGCGATGAAATTCCTCATTGGAGTTTAGTTGCTTGTCCGCACTTTGTTGTAAGTTTTAGCCCACTTTTTCGAGAAAATAATAATATAATATTTCAAAAGAGAACAAATCCATTCAGCACAGCAAAAATATTTTAATTGTCAAATTCTGCTGATATAATAGTGATTTCGTTGGCTCTGTAAGTACGTCATGCTCTGTAAGGGTTTTAATCATATCATGCTTTATTCTCTCTGTAAATGTATCTGTAAATAACAGAACATAAAAATCTGCCTGGGGTGTTTTCTGTTGGGTTTTGATCAGTACACATTTTTCTTTTGCACACAGGTATAAGGACAGAACAAGACTTCTATGTACGATTGATTGACTCCATGACAAAACAGGTACGGCATTATATTAAGAAAACAGTTTTAGTTGACGAAGGATCAGGAAATATTAGAAATGTGTGTGTGTGTGTGTGTGTGTGTGTGTGTGTGTGTGTGTGAGAGAGAGAGAGAGAGAGAGAGGGAGAGAGAGAGAGAAACATGTGTTTTGGGGGATTTGATATGTTTGCACTGCAGTGAGTTTAGGAGTTATGTTGTATAGTGTGCCTTAGGGGAATGTGTGAAACTAATCATGTCTAAATATGACATCCTTTCTCTGGGAAAGCATTTAAGATGACTGATGTTTTAAGGGTGTGTGTTCACACTAGGGCAAACATCTCTGACACATTACCTTATTGCAATGTCTTGCTGAAACTTTACCTTACAGTCTGTTCTCAGAATGCTCCCACTTGCTGCCTTTTGTTTTCATTCTCATGTACTCAGAAAGTGGATGTCTGTTTAAAAGAGTTTTTGCATAGTCACTTTTTGTATGCATTCTTAGTCACCATATATTTACTATAGGATGCAAGAGCAGATAGTCTTTGAATTGCACAAATAGTGCCTTTTCCCCTATGAGCAGTATCGCTCTCTGTGTGAAAGTGTGCGTCCAGATGGAAATCAGAACTGCAAGAAATGTGAGGTCCTACAGTGTTGACAGTTAAATACCTTGTAAGATGGTACATATTCCATAGTGCATTTAGGCAAGTGTGCTACTTATTTTCCATCAGATCTCTGGAAGATTATCAGCAGTTTATTACCAGTCTGTTTATTAGTTTTCAGCTTCCATTCATGCAAGTCATTTTCAGCTTCCATTCATTCTATTATATTAAATTGCAAAACTACTTTTTGATAACTGTAATTTATCACAAATATAGAAAAAACTTTCTAGGTTGTTCCTGGTATAAATATATACTATATTTTTGTCACTTCTTACTATATCATTGCTAAAATTATCTTTTTTGCATGAACATAATGAAAATTAAAAAAATACTGCTTACATCACACAGAATAATCTTCAGCAATGTAAATGAAAGCAGGCATTTTTGTCACCTTGTATAGTGTGTTGTGGAGCTGGAGGAGTTAATGTGTGTGAAACTATCAGGTAATTAGCAGGTGTCATTTAATTCTAACACACCCAAAGCGCAACAGTCTGAACATTTAGCACATCATGTTGAGTCAGTAAGTGAGCACTATGTTTGTGTGTGTGTGTGTCACAGCTGACAATGACCAACTGTCCAGTAGTTCACTGCACCCTCATTAACTAAGCTAAAAATCTTTGTGAAATATTTTGTTTCCCAGAATTTTTAAATATTAATGAGTACATTATTTAAACCTTTAAACTCCCAGGATCTGTCAGGGCATCTAAACGCATTCCTCTAATACATTTTGCTATTAGTTTCACTGGAGGTGTGCATCAATTTACTAAAGAATAACCATTACCTACATAATAATAATAATAATAATAATAATAATAATAATAATAATAATAATAATAATAATAATAATAATAATAATAATAATAACAACGACTAAGTATTATTGTCGTTATTATTATTATTATTATTATTATTATTATTATTATTATTACCATCACTGCTACTACAACTAAATGTTAACCAAATGGTAAGGGGAATAAAGCTACCTGAAATTGAAACAGACTTTTTAACATTTGTTAGTTCATGTGGCTGGTCATATTTTTCATGATTTATTAGTATCATCTACAAGTTAAAATGAGAAGCTTTTTTATTTTTCATAATCTAACATCAAAATTCTATTTTGTTTGCCTCTAAACATCTGATTTTGACAATATCTACATGTATTAATATTTGCAATTATAACAAAGTAATTGTTTATGTTGGTGTGCAGGCCTGATCACTCAGACCACCTGTTCACTTTAAAATGCCCAATTCATAATCCATAATCTGTAAAAATAATAATAATAAAAAAAAGTCCAGTCCTACATATTTTCCAGCAAGTGCCATACTGCAAAACATGCAACAAAAATTCTGTTTCATATTCAATAAAAATTAAACGTATTTTAAAGCTGATTGTCCATATTTCTTCTTGCCCAGTGATAGATTGGCTGTGTGTGTGTGTGTATGTGTGTGTGTGTGTGTGTGTGTTATGTCAAGTGAGGTAGATTTATATGTAGGTGAAAAGCAGGGGCGTTATGCTGGAGGAGTAAATACAGAGGCTGGAAGACGGGCCCACTGCTCACTTCAGGGCACCCCCTCAATAAAAAGCCATTTATCTCACCTCTGCTGTCCCAACCAAGCATATATTTCACTGTGTGATTTACGGGGTGTTTCAGTAGACCACTGCAATACCTGTTAATGATGTGGTGGTCACTGTGTGTGTGTGTGTGTGTGTGTGTGTGTGTGTGTGTGTGTGACAGAGAGAGAGAGAGAGAGAGAGAGAGAGAGAGCGTATGAGCATTATAATTTGGTATCAAAGTAGTCATGTTGGTATAAAATAGCTCTGAAATGTCCCTAATGTTTTTTCAAGTCAAAGATACTGTCAAAGATACTTTATAAATTCACAACATGATGTGTACAAATGTATTGATCAGCGCATTGTCAATGGTCTAATCGCTGAGTAATTTATATTCTGAAAAAACTCATTTTCATTTCAAAGAATTACAGGCAAGGTTTAGTAATAAAATAACTGAAAAATTAATGTTGATAGCTAAGCTATAGGTCGAGAAACTACACAATATATAATTCTCATCATTCTGTCACTATTTTAACGGGTGTATGTTTTTGTTCTATCCTCCATCACATAAAGAATTGGAATTTGGCTTATGATGGAACTTGAATCTGTCTGTAAGTTCATTTCTTTGAGCTCTCCTCTAACCACGTTGTGGTAAGACTCAGGCGTTGCGATGTGTTTAATACATCTCATTAAAAGCCCATAACTCGGTACAGACTGACTACAGAACCAGTGGGCTCTTGCAGTCTGGCTTCGTCCCAGCAGTGCGCCACTCTTACATAGCAGGTTTATGGAGTTGTTCGACATGCACTTCTCATTAGCACTGGGTGAGAGCTGCCTCCTGAGAATCACTCACTGGCAATGGAGCAAGTGTGTGGACTACATGTGGAAGAGTGACATGACAGAAGGAAAATAATGATAGTACGGCAACTTGGGCACAGCAAAATATGATAAACCTGTGTAAAGCTGTTCTGTCTGACATACTGCACCACATCACATACCTGCTCCCAAACACATGCTCAGCAAGCTGGTGGGAAACAAGAGAGAAACAGAGGAAGGTGTCAGGCTGACAAGCCATTTGTGATCAGTACTTAAGTCTGAGACATACCTGCTAAAGACAGTGAAAACGGGTCTTCCCATTTTCTCTTTGTCTGCTCCTCTCTCTCTGCTTTACAACAGCTGAGCCACAGAACAAAGGCGAATCACCCACACACATGCAGTCACACACTGCGCCTGACATGTTTGCAAGTGATGTTAACAAAGAGGGAAATGTGTTTTCATGTATTTCTACTGAATTGTTTACATGCCTCAGATATAGTTGTCACTTCAAGGCAATGGAGGCGGACTGTGCGAATGAGACATGAAGCAAGGTTTGCGCAAAATGAAATATGTATTAAAAGCTGCATCAGGGCCTAATGAAAGCTTCACAGAGGGCTTGGCGACAGGCATATGTATGTTTCATGCCTTCCCGGGCCTCCTTAAGGAGCTCTTTGTTCACACAGCTCTGGGCCAGAGCTTCTAGGTACACCCCAACTCCCCTGTTGCTTATGGTTATGGTGTGTCTGTGTGTGTTTGTGTGTGTGTGTGTGTGTGTGTGTGTATGTGTGTTTCAGAGCTCAGCCAGAGCTCCAAATGAAAATGTGTATTGGGGAAAATTCTAACCTGCTCTCACTATGCCCCACTATGCTCTCTGTTTCTCAGAAAATTACTTATTCTCATATAGACCAAGCATAACCTTGTGCTTCCTTACATTGGCGATCTGAAGTGTGATGTCGTTAGTGTGATGTTCCACAAGTGCAAAAAAGTTACACAAATCTCTTGTTTGGAATCGTTGATGGTGTCAGTCAGCTCATGACTGTGCTAGGTCTGTTGCGTCAAAAAAATTTAATATGTCGAACATACAATTAGACGTTTACATTTCAGTCTACAAAGAACTGAGTAATTAAACCTTCACTGCATGATGAAAAATTTGGAGGCGTTTGTATTGTTGATCCTGTAGCCTTTTGAGAAAAGGTTACAAGAGGAAAAAAATCTAATAAATAAATGATTAAATAAACAAATAGTTGATTCCGATGCAGCTAAGTGTTAGTATATTGCTGTAGTAGTTTTACCATGGTTGACTTACAAAGACTCAGCATTTCATGAATGTGTTAGAGATGATGTCTCAGGTGAGAAGGTACACCTTCAGAAGGTTACACAGTCATTGTTTTGGTGACCTGAGCAAGACATATTGGAGGAAACATTGACAAACTATTTTTGGTGTTATTCCCAGCACTATGCACAAGGTAGTGTTATGTTAGATGAAAGTCTGTTAGATGCATCATGTGTGATAAATGGAAGACATTACTTATTAAATGAATGTGTGGCAGCATAGAGGACGTGTCTGTATCTATATGGCCTGCCCTATGTTCTGGCACTTCCTCAGTGTCTCTGGGAGAGCCTGAGGGTCAGAGCTTTGTCTCAGACATTGATGCATGCTACCACAGTTTTAGAGGACCTTGACCCTTATTTCCACAATGCAGAAACCAAACGCATGCTCCTGATCAGTGACGTCCTCCAGCTTTACCAATAGGACTTATCTAAATACAAAGGAAATGATTTTGTTGACTAATTGAAAAAGGCTTGTACAGTTGTGACAGGAACCGTTTCTTGTTAACGGCTGTTGCTCATGCGTGCGTGCGTGCATGCATGTGTCTGTGTGTGTTTGTGTGTGTGTGTGTGTGTGTGTTTGTATGTATGTTTGGGCTAGGGTAAGTGATTCATGGCTGTGAAGGACATGTTGTGTGGAAATGGAAGGGTGGAAACAAAGCTGAGGTTTTTTTGGATGAAGTGTTGACTTGGCCAGATGGCTTGCTATGCTCCAGTCTGGCAGCCCAACTGCTCACCACACACACACAGACACACACACACATACACACACAGATACGCATCCATACTTTTTCACTCAGCAATTTCATTCTAGGTGAAATTAGACAAATCCAAGCAACAATCTGTCACACACACACACACACACAAGCAGGGTGTGGTGCACCAATTTTGGGGGCTGAAACATCTTCCATGTTTATAAATCAATATAATCCAAGAATATTTCATCATATTTCCTTGAGGGGTTGAAACTCTGGCCAGACACCTCTGTAGGGTGCCCTGTATTACACAGAACTCTGTGATGTCCAGCCATCAAACCAGTGTTCAGAGCCTTAGTCTTGTGAGCAAGAAGGCATGATAGAATAATAACATTTCCTGAAGTTGTTTCTCAAATGCTTTCTTGTGAAAATGAACTTATTCTTACTACCCAGCAATGTATTCACTTACACACAGGATGTGTTTTGAGGTGAGGTGATGCCATCTCCTCTTTACAAAAGTAATTCCACTTGAAAATCTGTCACCCCTTTATCATAAAAAATTTATCAATACAAATGCTAATACACAAGTTATGTATGTACAGTAAGTCTTTGAATGCATTGAGTCATTCATTTTAAAGTTAGAGTCAGGGCAGAGGAGATTATTTAGAAATGTATATTTTTCTTCTATAATGCAATGCAGAGTATAGTAGTTTTATTGGAATTAAAATGACAAAAAATGACAAGCACACCAAAAGTGTTACAACCTTAATATTTAAATGTCACAGAACTACATTAGTAGCCTAAGTGATTGCATCCTAATTCGCAATTTGTTTGTCTTATATACATGATTCATACTGATTAAAAGTTTAAACTCTTATAAACTCAGAAGGAAATTTTAAGGCAGATGCTTAGCATGAGTCAACATCATTTCAGCCTGCTGCGTGCTGAAGCAATTTTCCAGAGCCGTGGTAAAGTGGGCATTAATTGGCCCACTGAGAACCTGGCAGGGCCAAATATGGACCTCCCTCCATACTGTTCCAAAACTCAGGCCTTCCCACAATGCACTGTGCCACTGTGATGGATTGATTAGTCGTAATAAAGGGAGGCCTCTGTAATTCTGTGCACACAGCAGGCAGAACAACATGTCCCAAGCCCGGGATGCTGGAATGCTCCAGTTCATTCCCATGACACATGCGGTCATTTGGTGAAAGCTTTCTGCCAGATGGAATAAGGTTCACATTAAGTTTTGCAGAAGAGTGTGTGTGGGTGTGAGAGAGAGAAATAGTGTGGAGATATGTGGTTTTGTGTTCGGTGTGATGTTTCATGTAATGTTTTGTTTCAGGGAAATGGTGCCAGTATACACGCAATTCTTCCCATTGTTCACTCTGTTAACCCCAGACATTAGTCATAACCTTATATATATATATATAAGCATCGTATCTGTACCAAAGAGAGGGAGGTAACTTGTCTGACCAATGTTGTCTTTCACTCCCCACAGCCTATTATTTATGAAGGTCAAGACAAGAATCCGGAGATGTGTCGGGTGCTGTTGACACATGAGATCATGTGCAGGTATGACATCTCACTCTCTTCTCGCTCTTACAGTCACCTTTACACGCTTTAAACCTGTGTGCTCAAACTTGGTTCTGAGCTGGAGCTCTGGTGATCTGAAGTGATCCTTAATGTTAATCTCTATTGCTGGGGCAGAGTTTCCTGCTAATTTAAAGACATATCCCAGCATAACATTACCCTTTAATGTTTCTTTACTGCTACTGCTTTTCTAACATATTGGCAATTACCATGAACATTAATCATCACATTTCTGTTTACTGTGAAAAGCACAGAAAAAACTCTTTATTCCTTCACTTATAATGGAAATACAAGGGCAGTTCTTTCCTTTATAACAAACAGAAAAAGGTTTTGAAAATTAAGCACTTTATAATTGCATTTATTTTTACCATCAGAGATAGGACTATATGTTTGGAGAAAAAGTAATGCATCAATGTGGGTACATTTAAAAAACAAAACCTAAAAGTGGAATCTGCTTTTCTGAAAGAGTCTGCTGTCCTGCATATTTTACTTCCATGTACTCTATCATACAGACATATTCCAGTCATTTATCACTGTCCGAAACAGGCCCAGATAAGGTCATAGCAGCCTGTGTTTTATCAGAAAGATCTGGCCCCTCTGCCCAAACAGTGTTTAAAATTTCCATCTTCAAAACAGATACAGCTTTATCTATGAAGTTGCCAAAATGTCAGACAGAGCTTTTAATCTCAGAGGCTGGGATTTTAACGTCAGTGATGGTAGACGTATTTAACATGTTGTTACAAAAGATCCACCAGAGAAAGTACATTCTTCATGCCCTCTCTGTGATGAAGTTAGGATGCACCTTTATGCGGGCAACTTAAAGGTCCACGTCTCTCTCTCTCTCTCTCTCCTCTCTCTCATACACACACACACACACACACACACTCTCTCCCTCTCTCTCTTTGTCTCTCCGTCTCTATCCAGGTCAGCCACTTTTTGCTCTGGGAGGGGAGAGTCAGAGAAAGGCATGCACCTTTAATTAAAATCAAAAGATGAATTCATTGCACTTAAAACTAGGTTGTAGAGATGGGATCTCATCTATTTTTGGCTGAAGTGAAGAGCATTTGCACAGTTTTTCTCCTAAAAATATCCTACTCATGCTTGGTTAATTAGGACAAGGAAAAACTCATTACTCAATGAGAATCTTCATGTTATTCCTCTGTTAATGAATGCAGGTTGCTTTGAGTTTTGACAGTAAAGTATGTGAGGGAGTATGGGCCCTTTTTCTCCTTTCTCTCTTCTGCTTGCTGATGTTTTCCCTGGTTCTCTCTCTCTCTCTCTCTCTCTCTCTCTCTCTCTCTCTCTCTCTCTCTCTCTTTCTCAACTTCTAATTTAAATACCCTTATTGGCATATTGGCATGACCTAAACAAAACTGTTGCCAAAGCATTAGCTAGTATAAAGGAAACAAAACTAATGAAGTTGAGATGATTTAATAAAAACTTTTTTTATTTTAATTAATTTATGTTTTTAAATTCATTTTATTAATTTCTTTCTGCAGCCGTTGGATTTGGCACAGGACAATTACATTTTCCACTGTTTTAAGAAACATAGTTTATTAATGGAAGAAAATTTAATTCTCTATTATTTAAATATTCTTCTCTTTAAGTTTTGAAATCTGTCAGGGCTTGTGTTTTGCAACAGAAATGTTTCAATTTCTGTAATTACACTAATCAGCTATAACTAACACTGACAGTTTCGGTGAATAAATTTGATTGACAGTAACTTCTTAAGGTTGATATATTGGAAGCAGGACAAATGGGAAAGTGTAAGGATCTGAGCAACTCTGACAAGGGCCAAACTGCGATGGCTGGATGACTGGGTCTGGGTAGGTTTTCTCTGTATTCAGTGGTTAATACCTACCAAAAGTGGGCTAAGTTATGACAACCAGAGGACCATCGGGCAAGGTCGTGGACCCAAATCTCATTGATGAATGTAGGTAGCAAAGGTGCTTGTCCAGTCTCACAGAAGAGCTACAGTAACACAAATTGCTGAATTGGTTTAATGCTGGCTGTGATAGAAATATGTCAGAACACACAGTGCTCTTGCTGCTTATGGGGCATTCATACCTAGCAATAATTTGAATGTTACTTTGCAGGTACAAAGTACAGCCCTTCAGGGCAAAGTTATTACCTAGTGGCAGTCACCTCTTTCAGGAGGATAATGCACACTGCTATATTGCAAAAAAAATGGTTTATAGAACATGACAAGGTGTTGACTTGGATCAGGCATCAGAAGGATATGCTGGACAAACAAGTCTGATCCAGCGAGGCCCCATTTTGCTACTTACAGGATTTAAAAGCTCTGCTGCTAACTTTGTGTTGCCAGAAACCACAGAACATTGTCTTGTGAGTCCATGCCTTGATGGCTCTGAGCTGTTTTAGTGGCGCAAGGGAACCTAAACAATATGAGGCAGGAGGTCTTAATATTATGACTGATCAGAATTTGTAATTATTGATGAAATCTTTGATCATAGCATTGTGCACCAGATATTAATTAGTGGAAGTGATAATTCCTTTTTCAATATCAGGAGGGACATTTATTCTAGTATTTTTATTTTTGTATTTTATTTTATTTCTGTACTTTTGTAGCAACTTTGTAGTTCTTGAGGATTGTCTCGCATACTGATTCTTTTAGGTAGATTATGCATCTCCACACCTTGCAAACAAATAAAAATCATGGGTATAATTTCTCTCTGGATTTTCTTTAGCCAATTTTTAATTGGTGGTTTAAAAGTGTTTTAACAGTGTGCTTTTCTTACTTGTCTGCCAATTGCTTTTTTTCCCCAAACTCCTTCGATTAAGAGGTATAATTACTCAGACTAATATTGCCATATACTTCTACAAACACACTGGGCACTCTTTGATTAGTTACCTTCTGCGCTATGTGACCCCATTGGAACAGGCACAAGCCTGTAAGGTCCAGCAAGCATGTGTTAGAAGCGCACACAAAGACCTCCTCATTTGTCTCTATTGTGTCTCACTCTGAGTCTCTCATAATAAGCCAAAAATGAAAACACAAAATGTATAAACAGACTCCTCTGTTCTCTCTCTCTCCCTCTCTCTCTCTCTCTCTCTCTCACACACACACACACACTCCTTCCGCCGTCTGTTACTGAGCTCCTCTGCTGAGCCTGCACTGCAATAGAGGCACAATTACCAGTCTGTGATTAGGCTGTTCTTCATTAATCAGGGCTGTTAATTGCCGCACAGGTTTGCCATTAGCCATATGGCACGGCACACATGAGACAGAAGCACGATGCCTTTTTCCATCCAACACCAGTGACAGGCAAAACAAGAAACAATCGCTCAAAAGCAACAGTGCAATCTTCATGACAGAGTTCCAGTTTCTCAGATACATAGATTCATAAGGGTTGGCTTTGCTCAAGTTTTGCAGCTTTTTGGTTTGGACTGCTACCCAATCAGAGAGGAGATCCATAGTTGCAAGTAATAGATATGAGTGCATGTCTTGGGATGGGTCGGTCCTAATGGCATCAACAAGGGCCACATCCTGGTAATTATGTGCTGCAATTTGGATTTAACTTCTTTAAATGCAGTGGCAGGAGGAAACACTCAAGATTAAAGATACGCAGTGGTGGGTCCACTGGGACGGAGCAGAGAAGAAAAAAGCCCAAAACAAAGCTTCAGCATTGCCTGGTCTAATTAGCATAGTTTTTGTGTAGGGGGTGAATGTGGGGTGGGGGAATGCTGATTATGTCCTCCCATGGGTGCTGGCTGATGATTGGATTATTGGGATATAGAAAGTCGCATCATTCTGTACCACTCTCTCCCCGCCCTCCTCCTCTCCTTTCCCAGCATGCTTTACTCTGGTGATCCATGGGGACCTGAGTGTGACCCACTTCTGAAAGAACAGCACTAAAGACATGAGTACACTCAAAAGAGAGGAGGGGGAAGCAAGAGAGAGCAATGTGGAAGGAGGAAAAAAGAAGGCAAGACTACATGAGACTATAAGAAAAAGTAAAAAATGTAACAAAATGACACTTGGACATACAAGCACCATCTACTGATGTTTCATAACCTCCCAAAGAGCCTTAAACAACCTGAGCTGTGATTAGAGCACACCCTCACAGCCTCTGTGTCTCTTTTCTGTTGTTCTTGAGCCTCTCCCCTGGCTCACCAATGAACCTCTATATGAGACTGCCAGTATGTGTAAGGAGGGATATTCAGGAGGTCTGAGAAATGAGTCGAGGTCAAGCTGGGACTGTGTTATCGCACTCATCAGGCCTGTAGCCCCTCACTCACAAAGCTGCTGCTATCACATGACTCCTTTCTCTCCAGCCCCCTCTGCCATCTGTGCAGGGAAACGTGAGCCCAGTGCTCCACCTGCTGCACCACAACAACCCCCACCTACAAGGAACACAGAGCCCTGACCTTCCTCATCTCTTCTCCTCCTCCTCTACTCTCCTCTCACTCTCATCAGCTTCCTCACTGTGATTGATTTTGCAAAAGAAGCCATAGTTTCCAATGCTTTTCAGAATTGAGCTAAAGTTTGTGACATATGACATACATTTCAGGAATTACATGCAGATAATATGGTGGAAATCACTTTATTAACTTTTATTTTGTTGCACCATCATATATTAAAAATTTTGCACCATCATATATTATTATTATTATTATTATTATTATTATTATTAATAATAATAATAATAATAATAATAATAATAATAACAACAACAATAATCATCCTTTTTTACTGCTATATTTGTCCAGTAACCTGTCTGTGTAATTAAAATTACATTTTGAGTTATTTGTGCTTTATTCACAACTTTTTAGTTTAAAGGGAAACAGAAATGTGCTTGTCCATTATTACTTGTTCATTATTAGACTTCTTTGTGTGTGTGTGTGTGTGTCTGTGTGAGAGAGAGAAAGAGAGAGAGAGAGAAAGAGAGAGAGAGAGAGTTAGAGAGAGAGAAAGAGAGAGTGTTGGTACGGGGGTGAGGGGGGGCCTTGTCTTTGCTACCTATAGCTGCTTAAGGTCAACTCAAATATATGTCAGACAGCATATTAACTCTCATTCTTTCTTTCTCTATCTTTTCTCTTTCTCTGTCTCCCATTCCCACACACCCCATCTTCTCCTGCTGTTTTCTGTGCATTTCTCTTTAGCCGCTGCTGTGACAAGAAGAGTTGCGGCAACCGCAACGAGACACCGTCTGATCCCGTCATCATAGACAGGTAAGAGTTGGATTAACTCTCTTTGGCTGTGCTTCTGTGTTTGTGTACATATGTGTAGAATGTAATAAAACATTGTCCACTTATTACTAGTGTAGTGTGTGTGTGTGTGTGTGTGTGTGTTAGAGAGAGAGAGAGAGAGAGAGAGAGAGCATGAGTATGTTTTGGATGCCCTAAAATAAAAAAAACACTATATGCCTATGGAGGGAATGAGCTGATGCCCTCTTTGGTGGATGGCCACTTCAGAAAGTATTGAAAAGCGCTGAACTATCTGTCATATTTATTTCAATGAACCATTATTACAGTTTATGAGCAAGAGAGACACTCACTCCAGCACTTACACACCCACAATCATTAGTAGTGTAGTGTGAGAGCTCGCTCTCTGCCTCCATGGCTTTTTACAGAAAACATCTGTCTAATCAAAGCCTGCAGTTCAAAGCACTCAGCATCACTTGTGAAGACCAAAACAGCCTCGTTTGATTTGTGTGAGGAAAAGAAGCATTTGTTTACAGAAGACTCATTGTACAAATGAAACCAGTAGCAGGAACAGGTTGAGCCTGTGCTGTAGGCCACTAGGTTCAGTGGTGTGTGTCTCCTGTTCATATTCTTATTAACCCACTCAGCCCTATATTAAGGCCTTGAAACCTGTGAGTAAATTGACGAGAGACAATGTCATCACAGACTCCACCACACTGAGTTTTTCTGTTAGTGAGTAACACACACAATTCCTTACCAGAGTTGATAAACTATACAACTGTTTTTCAGACTTTTGAATAATACACTCTAATGGGCTGTGGTATGAACTCCCAGAGTCAAAGTACTCAAAATCCCTGCTCTTTACCTCACTAACAAAAAGTGTGGATGAGAAATGATCTGTATAAAAATATTAGGCTGCAAGAAACCATTCAGCATGAGAACTCATGTTGGTGAAATATATACGGTAGTTTGTTATCAGAAGGAAATAGCAATGCTCTAAACAATGTGATCTGTCCAGAAATCGGTCAACAGAGCAGGATGATCTTCATTACAGAGTAATTGTACTTTTAAAGAAGATTCCTTTAGTGATTTCTTTTTTAGGTTGTGGAGTGAAGGAAAGGCAATAATGGAGGAAAGTTTAGAGTTGAAGTTGAGGGCAGATGTCTACACAAGAGTTTGTCATTTGTGTCCGTGTGTTTATGTGTTAATGAGCCATGGTGCTATCAGATGAACACAGCTGTCGTTGTTTCACTCAGGCTCTGTCTGTGTGGAAAGCTGTTTGTGAGAAAGGATTCTACCTGGATGCTGGGTGTGTGATTGTGTGTGTATCGAGCTCATTTCTGCTCCACTGGGCCAGAACACTTCACAGTTCACAGAGACAGCTGCACCCTCACTATGCCACATGGCCTCACCTCCACCCACTGCACACACAAACACACACACACACACACACACACACACACTCGCACGCACACACACTTCTCGCTTGCCCATCACTGCCAACTTTTCTTAAATGTTGTCCTCCATTGACTCATTTCTTGCACTGCACCCAATCATTTTTTTTCTCCCCTTTTACATTGCATTACTATAAGAGTTGGAGGTGCTATAAGCAGATGCCTCAGCTGTGCTCTGACCCAGCATGGGTATCCCTGCGCTCAGGTGAGAGCACAGTCAGTTGACGGCAAAAGAGCAAAAGAATTAAACAACAGTTACTCCTCTATCACTCAGTGCCTACAGGACAGGAAAATAGGTCATGTAAAAAGAGAGCAAGATTTAAAGCATTTAAAATCTTCGATTAGAATTTTCAGCAATGTTGCTAAGTCTGGGCTTCAAGTAAACACACACCAAACACAAATGCATCCAAAATATGAATTCAAGCCTCTGTTTCACCTCCAATGTTCTTTAGTTGAATAAATAAGAGCTCATTAGTGCGCTCTTGTTTCAAACAGCTGATTAAGTTTTACAGCAGTAATTAGCCAAGCTAGCACTAATTCCTCTGGAAGAGTAATGAGAATCATTTCCTAATTAGCTTCCTCTCATAAGCAACTGCAATAGGCTGCTTCAACAAAACTGGAGGAATGTCGAAAGAATAAAGTCAACTTACGATGCTGTATTAGATTGTTAAAAGAGCAAATCTGATCTTCGCTGCAGTACAGGTTCAGTGTTTGTAGAAAGCAGCCAGAGGTGTGATATCCCTTGTTTTGAGTAGTATGTGTGTAATCTGTGCTCAGCTAACTGCCCAGGGCAGAAAGCGTATTTTAATTAAGAATGCTCCTATGGAATTAAAAGTAGTCCATTAACAATTCTTCCTGAATTCATTTGCATACATGTGAAAAAAAGTACAAGTGAGCAAGTGAGTGACCAGCTTATACAACCAATTCTCCTTCACATTCCACGTCTTTTCTAACTTTTGACTCCCGATTCCATTTAATGGCTCAGTAAGATTATTTCAAATACTTTAATCTGCTCCCATTGACACAGACACAAAGGGCACTGACATCTAATAGCAGCTCTTTAACTCTGCTTTTCACTACCTCCTTTTTCACCTCTATCAGCATCCCCTCCCTCTCTCTTTCTATTTCTCTTTCTTTCTTTCTGCCCCTGTGTGTTTTGGGAGTAACAGAAGCTCACTAAGCTGTACAGTAGTGCGTAGAGTTGTTGTTCTATCTCCCTGGGAACAATCTGCCATGCCATGGATACTCTGTGATTTTCAAGTTCATGTATTAAGGAATAATACAGGAACTATTCTGCAACTCTGAGGCTGCTTGTGACCTTCAACCCTGCTGGTGGGGTTCTTTTTGATGTGTATGACATCTGGATTTGCACAGATTCAGGAAATAGGACAAGAGAAACAGTTCAGAGAGAGAAAGAGAGAAATAGAGAGAGAGAGAGAGAGAGCGAGAGAGAGTGGAATGGAGAGAGAGACATGAGACATGTTGGAAAGTGGGTCACTGTGCCCTTTGAGTCTAAATTTTTCATGGCTGTCCTTGGCTGCCGACCCACACCCCACTCTTCAAATCTGGCCACAAGTGATGAGCAAGAAAAAAAGCATTGTATTTAAAATGAGAGTAGCACAGGAAATGATGTCACACATTGACCTTTTGTCCTGATGTTTCATCGTGTGAATCAGCAAACTGCAAACTTTTCATGATATAAATAACCTACACCTACACACACATACATGCACTCACACAATAACCCTAAAAAGGGGGAGCATTTAAAAGACTTGGCTAGCATATGCTGATGGAAGAGAGGAGGGAAAAGGGGGAAGGGAGTGTGTGAGAGGAAATACAGCAGTGTGTATTATGTTAGTGGATTAACCAGATCGGTTGCAGCGAGCCGTTGCCCACATCAGCGGGAAGAGTACAATCTTAACTGGCTGAAGCGACCATTGTTGGAATAATCCTGTCCAGACTGCGGCCCTATTGTGAGGCAATTAAAGACTGTGAGAGTGTCGAGAGCTGTGTGTGTGTGTGTGTATGTGTGTGTGTGTGTATGTGCGTGTGTGTGTGAGTGTGCGTGTGTGTGTGTATGAGTGTGTGTGCGTGTGTGTGTGTGTGTGTGAGAGAGAGAGAGAGTGAGTGAGAACAAAAGTGAGAGCATGTTTTATACAGTGAGAGAGGATCTTAAAATTTGTGTCACTACTGATGTTAATGTCTAAAAAATGAAGACAGAAGACGATTGACTTTCAGAAAAAAAGGAAAGAGCTGTCTCTCTGTGTGTGTGTGTGTGTGTGTGTGTGTGTGTGTGTGTGTGTGTGTGT
>JAOTRN010000051.1:86104-96451 GCA_028566695.1 Bagroides melapterus
ATACAGTAACTGTCCTGTTTAATTTCTCTTTAATTATTTTTGCAGGATATGGGGGGGTGACACACTGTTACTACTCTCCCTCTCATTGCTCATTGCCCCTCATGTTATTGGTCTCCATAGGTCTGTTGTACATATGATTCCTATTGAAAGCTCATTCTGTTCACAGTGCACATTGAGATGATAGCAGTGTTCTGGTGTCTCTGTCTCTGCTTTATTAGCCCTTTATTTCCCGCCATGAAATATAATTTACATCCAGCAATAACATCCTGCCATTTGACTCATTTCAGTAACAAATACAATTGCTTAAAAAAAAGTGAATTAACACAGAACCCTTCCCCCTGTCTCTGAGTGGCAGTTTTGAGGAGCAGGATGTGTATTGTGTAACACTGAGATGATGGTGGGAGGTTATGTATGTGTCAGTGGAACAATGGAGGTCATACCAATGCTAGCTTCTCTCCATCTACTAAGGCTTGTTGGAAAAATCAATCCCATCATACAGGAGAGATGTCCACTATATCTCCTTCTCAAACACACACACAGTGAAATGTTAATGCATTTTCCTCAGTTATGAATCTGTGATTGTGTGTATATGTGACTAAACAATAGTATGATGTAAATCAGTGGAGAAAGATAGATGGTCATACTAGGTGTCTGACTTGTTGAAAAACTTGTAATGTGCTCTCTCTCTCTCTCTCTCTCTCTCTCTCTCTCTCTCTCTCTCTCAGTCTGTCTCTTGAGCAGATTGATTAACTCAAGGCATTGATTACCTTCACTGCCTCTTTACCACTAAATGAAATGAGAAGCATGCATGTAGTACTCATGAGCGTGCGCGCGCACACACACACACACACACACACACACACACACACACACACACACACCTGCTCCACACCTCCTTTGACCCCTGTAGTGATGAGTGTCGTCATGGCAACTTGCAGCCAGCCATCACAGAAAAAACATGCCTAATTAGCGTTGGAGCAGCTGATTGGTTTGCGGCAGTAATTAACACAGGTGAGGTTAATTAGTTCCCATGAAACCATCCTGTCTTGGCTTGTACACAAGAGGAAAAAAGGAGAGTGGGAGGGCAGAAAAATACACACAGACACACATTTATACCCTGTTACTTTATTACTTGTGAAAGTTGGGAAGGATTTTAATATGCACAGAGAGCGCTCCCTCCTGGGACCAGTGGAAGTAAATTCAGCCTCATTAATGAAACCAGGACAAACCTGTTCTAGGTGCTCTCAGTCAGCTCTGCCACAGAGGATTACAGCTACAACGAGTGTCTGTTTTTACTCCCTCTAACCGGGGTTGAGGAGGGGTGGTGGTAATAATAGGGCTTAGTACAAGGGACAATGTTCTATATGTTTCATCGAGTTAAGCTGACATAATTCTGCTGGATTGATTACTCATGGTGACAGGTGATATGTTGAATGTTACTAAAGTGTCACTGAACTGAGCTTTGGTACTCTGACCTGCCTGAACTACACTGCGTGGTGAGCAGTGACAGTACTGGGGCATGGATGGATTGCGGTGCAGCGATTAACATGTCTTCTGTGTTGTGAGTTCTGCTCACTTCCAGACAGGGGTTGTGCTTTGGGCCAGAGGAAATGCGAGTGTATAAATTCAACAGACAGATAATGAGGTTAGAAGGGGACCAGACATGGGACTTGAGAAAGTGCTCCATATTGTGATATACTGTTATAACACAACCTTCTGGTTTTTCACACCAGGTTACGTCAAATAATGAGCTTCATTCATTAACATTAGTTAAACAATTAGAATCATTTTGTTATTGAACATTTTTAAATTCACAAACCCATATTTTTTTAAACATACATTTAACTGTTTATAAAAACCTATACTGTATAATTTGGGTGGGCCAAAGACATATTAAAATGTATTTTTTTTACTGCTTTTTGCAATTACTGCTTATCCAAGTCTGGGTGCCCTTACACTGAAATTAAAAACAAAACCTACACTGTCATGCATGTCACATCTATTGCATATAGGGGCCCGTTATAAAGAAATCAGAACACTAATGTTATCTAACACTGTCTCCAGACTACTAACTTGCTCTATTATTCATTACTGTAATTCCTTCTATTATTCAGTTACATTAATATTCTCGTGAAAGGGCAGCGTTATCTACAGCCGCATTCATACTCACCACCATACAGAGGACATGAAAAAAAACCCTAAAATTGATAAGTTGCAGTTTTGCCAAACCTAGTCATACATCAGGGCCTGAGTGAAACAGCACTAAAGGTTAGTTATTCTGATTTAGCATACAGTAAGTCTTAGATGGATGGGAGGAAGCATTCAAATTGGTTTTAATCAGCTATAATCAGTTGCATGAAACTGATCTCTCATGATTGGCTCTAATAACTGCTTATTTTAAGAAACTGATTGGACTGTTGTAGGGAAAAGACAGAATTATACATAAAAGATTATATATAAAATACATAGTATATATCTGGGCGATACATGATTTCAGCACATGCATTCAAAAGAATATGTGTTTGAACCATTTTGCTTTCACACACAAACACACAGACTGAATCGACAAAAAGGATAGTGTATGTAGAATTTCACATTTAAAATTAAATGGAAAACAGATATCTTGCCTTTTGCTTTCTATCTTTCTCTCTGTCTGTCCTTGTTTCTGTCTGCCTCTTTCCCTGTGACTTTATGAAGGGACAAGGAAGTCCACCAAATGCCATTATAAAGCTATGGGCTGAACTGGAAGCAGAGCTGAAACCTGCAAGTTAAAATGAGATGGAAAACACATACAGGCTGCCTCCAGTGTTCCTCTATAAACCTCTATATCCCGGAGGGATCCTTGTGTGCCTAGAGTCACAATGACCAAGACTGAATAACAAGCTGTGTGAGGGCTCGAGCTTCCTGTGGCTACTGCTCATTTCCTAGTGTTTTCTTATTTCCTATTCTTCATTCCTTCATTGTCAAAATATCTACTGGCCCACAACATGCCATAAGCCCTACAGAGAGTGCGTGTGATTAGTAAAGTGATATTTGTTAGAAAAGTGTGACTATGCATTTTTTGCAAAGTGAGAGTTTTGGCATATAGAGGATAAAGATAGTTGAATAGGACCATTGCATTTTATACAATTTAATTATAATTTTATATCAAATTTAGTTATAATTTAATAATTTATTTGTTTTATTTATTATAAAATTATTAAATTATAACAGTAATTTGATATAAAATTATTATACTGTAATTGTATATATTTGTAAATAGCAATAAAAACATAAATAAAGTGTACTTTAAATAAAAATAAAGTGTTTTAGGTGTACAAACTATATTTTTTAAGTTCTCTACTGAAGATTTAGTGTGTGTGTGTGTGTGTGTGTGTGTGTGTGTGTGTGTGTGTGTGTGTGTGTGTGTGTGTGTGTGTGTTTGTGTGTGTGTTGTGTTGTGTTGTGTGTGAGACACTCCTCCTGTCATCTATACAGATGAAATGCATCTTTGATTAGCAGCACCTTCAGAAGGAGGGACATTTCTTCTAGCAAGATTTCTTTCATGTCCTGTTTGTAAGCCAACAACCTGAAAGCCTTCTCTCACTCTTCCTTCATCTTCCTAGCAAACATTGTTCTGGCAATGAGCTGATAGTTCACTTTCCAGAATTGCGTACTGGACTGCAAAGTAGGTAACAAACTATCAAGGTAAAAAAAAAGGTTTAACTCTGTAAAAACTCTGTAAAAACTCCACATACTTAAAAAATAAATTAGACATAGCCAAGAATTGGCCTTCTTGGAGACTGTGGTTGAGGGAGTGATGTATTTTTCATGCTCACACATCTGAAAGTGGTGAAGGAACACCACAAAAGCATTAAAAAAAAATACTCCAGACTCCATATAGTCCCGTTCGTCACTCTTTCTCTCACAGCCTTTCTGTAGAAGATGCTGTGTTTAGAGTTCTAGGGCTTTCTGTGAAGCTTGGAGTGAAGCAGAGATGGAGGACTTCACTGTTTGGCTGTCCTTCTGGGGAACCTATAAAAATTCTACATAGAATAACAGAACTCTATCAGAAATATCTATAAAATCCCTATAAAACACCTAATTATCCAGTGACCCCATTGAAGTAAGCGTAGAGAAGAATTAGCTGAACTTATCTTCTTGGTTGTTACTAAGTATATGATTTCTTACAGGGAATTTTCTGAAATGTAATGTCTCCTATCACATTTTTAAACCATCATATACCTTTTCTTTTGTCAGACTCCTGATGTCTGCTATGATTCCATAGTTGAATGTGTCCCCATAGCCTGCGGGATGCTCGGTCACAGATGACAATGGCATAGCGGGGTAGCTTGTTGTGGTGAAGAGGATGCCGCTGGCACTGCTAAGCAGCCGGTTGTTTGTCCCTGCAGTGAACCTTCACTGTCCCCCACCTTCTGTCTCTCAGGCAAATGCTCCTGCCAAAACACCTGCCTCTAGGTGCTCACAGTGCAAAACAATCAGGGCTCAGGCCATGGCTCAAGATGTCACAGATAAAAGAAACAGTCATTGTGCATAATAATGATAACAAATACTCTCAAAACAGGCATTTAAACACACTAAAACACAAGAAAAATAAAACAACTCATTGGATGAGTGGTCCCTGGCAAAAAAGAACAGCTTCTTTGAAGCACTTCAGACACCAGTGTCACACAGATTTAAAATGAGCTAATCTCTCACCATCTGTCACTGTAACACTGACACTGTAATTTTCTGAAAGATGCTTTGCATTGCTAATGTACTATACAGTTTTGTGTTGTTGCCTGTTTATTTGAATGAGCGTAGGGGTCAGTGAAGTTCCAATTGTATATTAGAAAATTATAAGTTCACTTTTAATTGCAATCAAAACCATGTTAACATGTTGGTGTATGGGATACACATGGTAGCATAAAGAAGCACATCCTCCGCCTTTGCAACTATGAAGTTGGAAATAAAGATTGATTTGTACGGTACACAAGAACAAGAAAGAGACATTATATAATCTGCATAATCAGTTCGTCGATCTTCAGCAGTGGGCGTCTAGTGGTGGTGTTTAATTGATGCTGAGGGGCTTTTGAAGTCTGGAGAATGTTAGTGATGCCAGTCTCGATGCCAATCTCGCCAGACTGCCGCGCCCTGTGCTAACTCGCCCAGCTCCTCATCTCTGCTGCCCAGAAAATGAAATAAGTTATTTGGCCCAGAAATCCACCTTCTGGTTGTAGCCCTTTCCATGGCATCTTGGATCTGTGGGGAAATGTTTGTAATTATTCGCTTTCCATTGGTCTTGCAGCTAATGAGCTGGCCTAGCAGAGGCTAGCCTATGTACAGAAGGAGTAATTTGCCTAATGCTTTTGAAGCAGGCAGTGTTAAAGTCTTGGGTCAAGAAAAGGAAGCCATGGGGGGAGGTCAGAAGCCCAACCCACAGTAATGAAGGCAATTGGCTGGTCATTTTGTGATTCAGTCAAGCATGAGCTGCACATATGTAGCCCTGCCTATGTGCTTATCTCTCTCTAAGAGGGAGTGCCAAGACCAGTGGGCTTTTTGAACTCAAGCTGGGGGAAAGGTCAGCCCACCCAGTCCGCATGGCATGCAGTGCTACTTTATGAAACTACATTCAACTTCTTGTAGGCAGGGCATTGGTTTATGATCCAAGGCCCTGTTGCAGTAAAGTCCTGCGTATGGCATGAAGTAGTAATGTGTGCCATTCCTCACCAAATGGAGGTGTCTAGAAACAGGCATTACTGTGATTGTTTTGTTTTTATTTCTTTTCAAATGAGACTAGTGAGATCACAGAAATATAAACCAGAGCCAGTGTCGTAACAGTTCTGATTTGATGCTTCTTTCTGGCTTATTAATGTGGAGACCAGAATTTGCAGATAATAGCGTGCAGTGTGAGGCCACTCTGTTGAGAGGAATAAGCTCAAACCTATCATTTTAGCAACATAATGTCATTTTAGTTGTTATTCCTCCCAGTATACAGTATAAACAGCACAACATCAGCATAGTTCAGCTTGACATGCACCGACACAAACACACTGAGCTGCCTCTAGCTCTCTCTCTCTCACTCACACTCACACACAAACACACACATTTTTTTATTTTAAAAAGATAGATAGATAGATAGATAGATAGATAGATAGATAGATAGATAGATAGATAGATAGATATAATGATATCTATCTATCATTGTGAAGACATTTGCTCCACACACACAGACACACTGACACACACACACACACACGTGCCAACTGAGAGAGTGTTGTAGGATCTGTTTTAACGGAACCATGATAATATGCACCAGACACCTTTTCACACTGTCACACTTTTTTACCTTTGACATTTTACTAAGCATAATTATGGCTGCTAATGTTTTCATATTTTCATTTTCAATAATTACAATGGATGCAGTCTATGACTTAAAATTATGATCAATTATTTATTAACAACAAGTTAATTGCTTTCACAGTGTTGAATATTTAACAAAACTTTAAAATTAATTGTGGGGAAGGAAAGTCATGGATGAAAATGGGCAGAAATTTAAATATCACACACTAGTAGAAGGACAGGAGCACTGAGCCATCTTATTATACTAATGAATGTTTTAAATAATTAGTGACAGGAGTGAGCGAGTGACTATTGGGCAAATTAATTAAGGAGTAGATGAACAAGTGAATGCATAACAGAGTGATCTGTTATGCAGAGTGATCATGGTTTCGTCTCCAACGAAAGCCTACATTTCTGAGCTGGTGGCAGCTGATAAGGGCTTTGTAGTGTCACTCACCTCTGCTCTGTCACTGCTGCCTAATCACTTAATCTCTGTCTACTGTAGGCATCATCATTCTCAAAGAGCTCAGACTCCTTTGTCTGCTGGCCCTTTGTGTGTGGTTGTGTGTGTGTGTGTGCATGTGCATGCGTGTAGGGGTGTGTGTGTGTGTGTGTGTGTGCACGCACATAACCAAACTTGATGTGTCTGTGTGATATTTCAGCAGTGTGAGGAAATTTATGGAACCTTCTAGAACAGGAGCCAATAACCCCCTTTAAATCATGCCATCCTCTCTCAGCAAGCTTCTCTTTCTTTCTTAAGGAAAGGCAAGTAGTAAAATCTGAGGCAAACCTGTTCTCCATAGAGGGACATGATGAGATAGAGAGATGCACGGCTGGATGGATGGCTCTTGGACAGTGTCTGGATTCTGACATTTTTCTGTTTGGATAACCATCGCCCCACTGTCCACCCAGCTAAGAAAGGAGTGAGAAGTGTGGGTTGGCAGGATGAAGGAATAATGTCAGCTGTCAGTCATCCTGGTAGGCCTCAAATACCTGATAGACAGACAAAGAAGTGGCCTCTGAACCCTGGTCCTCCACCTTCCCCCCACACTTTCATCCTTCTTTACCCTGTCCAGTCTACAGTATTCTCCTATTCTGTCCCAATTTGTCCCATTTTGTTCAAAGGAAGTAGAACACAGGTGGATGACTATATACACTACATCAATCTGCTCCCTTAACCTGGAAGTCTGACTGTGTAGTATGATACATAACTACTTGTTCTATTCTTTTGATGTTGGTTTTGACTTTTTATAGAATTTAATAGATTTTTTTTTATTGCAAGTGTGAACATATCTTTTAAAATCTGGTGCAAGCCAGGGAATTTAGCTCTGAAAAATTGAGTGCCATGGGAAGTGGGAGCATCATGTGGTTTATTTAGGAAGCATGTGAAAGTGATCCACTCCTGCAGCTAGGTGTTGGATAACATGATTGGTTGGATATAACACTACTTCCTGTTTCAAGTTTCACAATGCTGGGTAAAGGCATGTTGTGGTCTCCAGAGAAGACCGTCTGCCTTCTCTATAAATGGAGCAAAGACAGTATTCAATTGCAAAATTGCAATGATTTTTAAGCCATAAAAACACAGATATATGCTTTCTTTTTTGGAAATGTATGTATTTAAAAAAATATAATGTATGTATTGAAAAAAAATGTGCACATGGCAGAACAGCCCATAATTAATCCTATATACAGACACAAGTATTTGGGCCTAGTCTGAAAATGCATGCATTCTTTCTCTAGATATCTTCTTCTCAGTAAAGTAGTAATGTACTGGGACTTGGATGATATTCTTGTCCCTTCTTACGTCCACCCTTGCCAGTGGTGCCACTGGTTTCTTCTTTAACAGGAATGTAAATTGACATGTACAAGATGGCAGATAGAAAAAGGTGACTGTGATGGGCTTTGCTAGAGGTACCACAGTGAGACAGGAAGTTCCTAGTCTCTAAAGAGGGACAAACAGAAATCGGACAGATACCCAGTGGCCTTGAGCAAGTAGTTCAGGAAACAGGGGCAGCAGTGGCACCTAACAGATACAAATGACAGTGTCCTCTCTGAATCCTACAGATACTGACATTGCACAGGGAGTTTTCTTTTTAAAATCTTTCTGCTGGGGAAGATGCATGTCACAAAACAAAATTTCATTTTTTGTTAATACTGAATAATATTCAATAGTCTTAAGATGGTTAACTTAATTCTTAATTATTATTTAAACTATATTTAAAATTTAGCTATTTTTACTAATAACAATCTCTGAATTGGTTAAGGGAGATGAGTCCTGGCTGAAGAGGACAATGGGAGAAGGTGAGACAACTAGTCATGTCAGAGTAGAGCAGAAGAGAGATGAGTAGAGATGCAGACTAAGAGAAAGCCAGGGGCGAGCAGAGGAGGAAAGCTTCCTGCTGCGTCCTTCTGTCCAGCAGAGCACCAGCACAGTATACAGCAGCCAGCATCCTCATATGATTGCTTGTGTGTGTGGGTGTGAATTGGGGGTCAGGGGATTGGGGGTTTTGCTGTGGAAGGGGTGATACTGGGGTCTGGGTGGCTCAAAATACAGCTCTGCTATCATTGTTTTGACCCCAGGCATGTCCAAGCTGTTTCCAATTACGCCCTCGGATCGGGTGGCAAGTATTTTATATGGTTTAGTAATTGACTATAACTGCACCCTTAACGTCAACCAGGTGTACCACTCAAGTGTGCAAGATTAGCCCTGAGGTCTTGCAGGCTGAGTGTGTGTGTGTGTGAGTCATGCCAGGTTTAGACACTGTGCTCTGATTCGGCCCTGCAGGATCTGTACAGAGATTGGCCGTGACTTATTGTAGGTTTCCTGCTCTGTGCACTAGGACTTACAGGAGGGTGTATGTGGCGCTGGGCCCAAGTGTACGTGTGTGTGTATGTGTGTGCTTTAAGGAGCCTGGTTAACTATGTTCCCACTTTTTTATGAGCTGTGCTAAGCTGCTGCTGTATATTTGTGTTAGTCATGCTCCCCTACTGAGCAGAGCTACTTGGCCCAGTGCAGGCTCCATGAGTGCTATATTTTTCTCAGGCCACACATGGGGGCTCAGCAGAAAACGGCTTACACTCAGACCACTGAACAATAATAACATGCTGGCACGAACTCACCTGCAAAGTGGAAGCAGAAGGCAGCTTTACAAGTGCCCTAGCTATCCCTCCTCTCTTATGGAACAATCCAACACTCTGACAATGAAACCAAAGGCAAAGGTGAGTCTTGATCCTCAAACTAAAAAAATTCTCATTGGAACCTGAGAAGAGCTGCCCTAGTGTTCACAGAGGATGAATGGAGGAAGTGCACTAAGCAGTTCATTAGCAATCTAAAACCAGGTCCAAAACCTACATTCATACCACAGTGATGTAAAGAACCAACCCAAAGAGAAGCCAAAAGAACAAGTGGTACACAAGTGGTACAGTCACAATGATGACAGTATAAATGGCCACAAATTGATGATGCCATTGATTTTATGGGATTTCTTTTATCTTCAAAAGTCCAGTCTTGATAAAGCTGTGCCCATGATAGCCTCAGATTACTGTTGCTGTCTGTCAGAAGTGGAACCCAAAGTTGTCTGCTGTTGTAGCTCAGCACAGCAACATGTTTTGTGCATGCTGAGATACAATCCTATACTACATCAACCCAAACTGGCCATTTTTCTCTTCCCTCTCTTATGAACGAGTTTCCACTAAGAAAATTGTCACTTAATCAGTTTTTTTTTGTTTTGATTCTGTGTAAACTCTAAATACTATTTAGTGTGAAGTTCCCAGGAGATCAGCAGTGTCTGAAATACTCAAACTAGCCCACTTTTTTCTTCATCCTGATTTTTTTATGTGATCTTTAGCAGAAGCTGTACATGCATGATTTATTTTGCATTTAGGTATCTGGAGTGTGCAGTTGCACCGGTGTTCCTAATAAACTGTGTGAAGAAGGTATATACTATGTGTGTGTGTGTGTGTGTGTATATATACGTGTATATATATATATATATATATATATATATATATACATATATATACACG
>JAOTRN010000051.1:113803-134171 GCA_028566695.1 Bagroides melapterus
TCTAGTATTTAACCCTAACCCTACAATGTATTATCATTTCCTGATGTTTATTGTTTTGTTCTTTGTTTTGACAGTCTGTTGTTCTTTAGTTAAATGCTGTCAGTCATGTGTATGCTTGGGGACATGTAGGACTTTTTTAGTGAGTAACTTTTTGTAAGGGAAAGAGTCACCAGGAGCAGACAGGGAGGCACAATGTGGCTGGCAAGCTTCAATACTATTGCTTCAAAGATTAGGCCATCACTCTTCAGTCTGGTATCCTGTTACTCAATTAGCCACGACCTGCATGACACATTCGAAACAACTGCAGCATTCCTGCCATGCCCACAGCATTGGAGTAATGGAGAGCTGGGTGCCTAACTACAACAGGAACACTTTAAGATGTTTCATTCAGATCACTCTTAGGCTAACCAGTACAGCCAGTGAAAATAAAGACAGATTGGTGCAAGGTGAAAAGAGAAGGGCAAGATGAGATCACAAACACGAAGAAGGATATCTAACTATAGGAGAGTAGCAAGTTGAGTACACTCCATGGTGAGAATTGGTAACACTGAGTATGTTAGGGCTAACCTCTCTCTCTCTCTCTCTCTCTCTCTCTCTCTCTCTCTCTGCATCCCCCTCACTCTGTGTTAACCTTCATAAAATATTCATGCTGGTTGTGCTCAGTGCCATAATTGCCATCTCAGCCTCTGAATAATTGATGGCCAATGCCGTCAACTTGGTCTCATTTACTGAGGGTGTGGGTAACACCATACTCACACATGCCACATGCTCCAATGCCACACTGCTGCATTTAGTGCTGACATTTGATTAGCACATGCTTTCTATCTGCTCTGCTAACATTCATCCTGCACAGCCCACACAGCTACAGCAAGCAATTTAAAGAATGACGCTTGCTCTTTAAGAAGCTAGACAGAAGTAACTCAGATAAAAGGAGGTTTGTAATTAAAAATTGTTGTTTTTTTATCTGCTTTTAAGATTTCATGTCTGTTTAAAAAACGCAGAGATTTATTTTCTATATGGGTAAAAGAAGTGTATTTTGTGCCCATATACAGTCCACTCCAAAGGTTTTGGGCTGGCAATGTCAATTCTGAGGTCAAAACATAAATAAGAAATAATAGAATTTTCAGTTTCATTTACTAATATTCTGATTAAGTTATTTAATTTCCTGAATAATCTACATGTGTTAAACTGATTTGCACATGGCACCTTTTTTCAACTCAAAGCATTGTTCTAATGATCAAGCAGCAGCAACTCAAGCAGTGTCCTAGGTGCTTCCTGCTATCCATACATATCCATAGATTGATTCTTTAAACAATTAATAGATCTCAGTGTCTTCTTTGGGTTGAGGCCTGGGTTGTAAACTGTGAAGACTGCATTTGTTGTTAAAAAGGATAAACCATCTTGAAGATGAGAGAGCTGTCTATGGGATTAAACAACCTGAGAAAGGAGGGAAAATTGATCAGTTTATTTGATCATTCCATAAGCATTGGACATAGCCAATACAAGAGCACTTTATCAAACCCAAAAACAACAGTCAGTGTCATAAAAAACATGGGTGAAAAAACATGGGTGAAAGTATCACAGTCCGCCTTGGGAAGACCATAACATGGATAAAAGCCACTCATCAGCAGAAAGAATCAGAAGGTCAGATTTGAAATCACTAAGAAATACAGATATGAGTTACAAATGAACTGGAACCAAGATTAACCTCTACAAAAGGGATAGAAAGGCCAAAGAGTAGAGAACGAACCCTAGATCCAAAACAAATGAACTCCTCTGTGAGACATGGTGGATACAGATGTATACAGAAACATTCTGTCACCCAGTTTACAGAGAAATGCATCCAAAATAATTATGCAGCAAGACAATGATCCAAAACAGTGGCACATCAAAGCACTTCATCGGGGAAGTGGAAGGTTTTAGACTGGAGTCAGTCATCAGATGTTAACCCAAGTCACAGGCATAATGTAGTTATTGTAAGCCAGGAAATACACAACCATATATTTAGTGTTGTTTATTTTAAGGTCCAGTGGCTAGATCCGACACTGTCATCATCATGGCCTGGGTTCAATTCCTGGGCAGGGAACCAGCTCAGCTTCTGAGGGGTTAAATCTCAGTGACTATCCCAAGCCTGGATAATAATGGAAGGGTTGTGTAAGGAAAGGCTTCTGTGTATAACCTATGCCAAAATCAAAATATCATGGATCTGTTGATTTGCTTTGGAGACCATAAACAGGGAGCAGCTGAAGGACAACAACAAAAACCTATTTACTTTAGTTAGCTCAAAAATTGTGTAACGTGTTAAATTGCTTTGATGTATGCTTACGTTTCAGTCTTGATTAAAATAAAGAGCAATTAGAGGTGAAGTTGAACATCTCCCCACATACAGATGTGACCCTGCCTCAGAGGTCAAGGGTTGAGGCTTGTATTAACCTCTGTCACTGCAGGCAAATGCACTTCAGCTTGGCTTTTTCTTTCTTATCATTCCTCTTTTTTCTGTATGCGTTCTTATGTATGTATGTCTTGTGTTTGCATTTTCATATACCCAGCCATTCTCTTTCTCATAGCTGTCAATATTAGTATGTAGAATATATCTGCTGCATACTATACATGAATATAAAAATGTCAGGTAGAGAAGCATGTTTAGTAGGTCATATTGTGTTGTCCAGCTCTTTCCTGTTATCAGAACCTTAGACCCCCTTTATCCTTCACTAATTTAAGTTCTCAGTGTGTACTTTAATAAACATTAGACATGTGAATGAGCTCCAGTGCTGCAGGGATCAGTGGTATATACATTGCACTCCTTGTTTCTGAAGTGTAGGATAAAGCCTTTGTGTGTGTGGGGTGTGAGTGTGTGTGTGTGTGTGTGTGTGTGTAAACACTGCAGGCCTGAGACACAAAGGTATAGGAAAGTTATAGTCTACACACCCTGGTTTTTGAGGGGATTTAGTAGGACAGAGCAAGTGTGTGATATGAGTGTTGGGGTTAAGCTGAGTGTTAGAAGGAATGGGTCACACTCTCTGTGCTATTGACACACAGGGGCAGCTGACAGCGAGAGTGAGAGATGGCTAGAGAGATTGTGGAGAGCTCAGACAGGCGGCAGCAGTTCAGATTCAGACAGAAACACTACAGGGTTTAGAGCCCTTACAGTAAATGATATCAGAGAAGGCTGCAGGCTTTAATACAGCCAGCCCTCAGGGAAGAATCTGTTTACCTAAACAGCACTGTGCTTAGTTATCTTTGTGGACACATTCACACACATTGTCACACACATGGATCAAAATACTTACCACATCACTACGATGGATTTCCATCTTATTGATCATATAAAGGTCTTTGGCAATGCTTTACATTAAGATTTCATTAACTAACACTATTTACAGCATTCATTAAAAGGAACAAATGTCAGGATAAATAAACCATAAGTAATATTAACAGTGTAATTAATGCTTACATTAACTTTTAATCTTATTTTAATCGTATTCTTCCTTCAAGGACTCATATTTGTATTGTACTCATTTTAAACATCCTTTCAACAACCCTAGTTCTATTTGACTTTAAAGTATTCAGTAGAAGAGTAAAGAGTAAAGTAAAGATTTCTATTCTTACTATCTGCTGTCACCCAGAAGAGGATGATTTCCTTTCTGAAACCTCTCAAGGTTTCTTTTTCATGTTTTCTCAGGAAATTTTTCAATTCTGCTCTCACCTCTGTCTCAGTGGAGATTTAAGTCAAGCTCTGGAGTGGTGTAAAATGGCTTTGTGACAAGGGCTATTAAAAGTGCTAGACAAATAAAACTGAATTAAATGCAATCAATTAAACTTCATTGTGCCTTTATAACTTTATCTAAAACATAACCAGGTCGATTTCTATAATAAATCCCTGCAAACATACTTGTAATGAATAATTTCTCTATTTGAATAGTGTGTGTGTGTGTGTGTGCGTGTGTGTGTGTGTGTGTGTGTGCGCGCCTGAATGAGTGAGTGCAGGTATGCTGACATTCTGCCCTATGCTCATTAGAGCTACTGGAAGAGGAATGAATGTTTAGAACAAAAAGATGACAAAAGAATGAAAGGATGCAAGAAGACGAGTATGGAATGTGTAATGCCAGCAATATCAGACAGACAGCAGATAAAGTCTAGAATCTGTATGGATCCTAGGGAAAATTCCAGCCAGTACAGAAAGACAGACAGACAGACACACACTCACACACACACACACACACACACACACACACACACAGAGCAAGTCACATACAAAAAAAAGACATCACCAGCTCACACAGGTGCAGCATTTTAAAAAAAAAGAAATGCACACTTGTCTTGTTTGTATGCATATTTATAGGTATGTTTGGGTATGTGTAAAGACCAAGTATTGTTATTGTACAAGTAACTGGAGATGTTAAGACTTCTGTATTGTAAGTTATCACAGCACAAGATATGGAATGTGACTAAGCTGTAGCTGTGTTCTGCCATAGGGCATAACTGAGTGCATCGTAAAACAGCAGGTGGAGGAACACACACTGGTTCTTCACTAAGGTTCAGTATTGGAGGGGAAATTGGGAAGCAAATGATAAATTAAGCAAGTGAGAGAAAAAGAGAACCTACTTAGTTCATTTAAAGTCAATATAAGAATGGGGGAACATGCAAGGAAATCCAGGTCTGTTATAAACACAAATAGAGAGTCCTCAAAATCAGCTTTAATTAAAGACAAATAAGTGTATAATATTATAAAATTAAATTAAATTAAATGTAAAAGTGTATAATAGAAGCTGAATTGTTCTGCAAAATCTCCAAGTTGTATGTTTTTATGACTGAATAATGACTGAAAGAAAAAAAATAACTGTTTGATTTGGCTTCTGCTAATTTGGTTAAGACTAAGACACTTGTTTTGTTTTCTCCTAGCTGATCCTCCTGCAACAATTCTCATGCAGAATAGATTAGAAGCTGATGTCTGCCAGTGCAGTGATGTTGCACCAGCCATGGCATAATATACTTTGTTATTCTGTGTCTTTTCAGATTTTTCCTAAAGTTCTTCCTGAAGTGCAACCAGAACTGTCTAAAGAATGCAGGGAACCCACGAGATATGCGACGCTTCCAGGTAACAACTGACACTAACTCTTGTGACTGTTTACACATGGACATGGTTCATTTGCAAAAATGTCTACTTGATACCCATACTGTACTGTACTGTAATTGGCAATGACGGTGCAGTTACTGTCCACCCACCTATAAAAATACAACCAGCCAGACCCAACACAGTTTTTGGCATAAATGAATATCCATTTTCTGGCACCCTTCATGAAAATGAGCAAAATGAATACAAATAAATAAAATATACAGAGTTGATATTTTAGACTTAATTAAATACAGATTATGCAATCAATGCATATTTATGCCAAGAGACTGGGAGAGATGAAAAAGAGAAGTTTTTCAAAGATGAAAGAACATAATATTATTTAAATAAACTGGGTTGACAAAGTTGACTCATGGTTTCAGTATGTCTAATGTTTAGTTTATTTAGCAGTCATTACATGCTTTACACTCTTTGTTACTCCCTCAGTGTGTTTTGGATTTGTAAAATATTCTTCTTAGTAATAGAGTTTGAGGTCTTACTGCTTTGTTGTGCCTTTATGTAATATTATGGGTAATGTGTTATTGACTCTTCAGCCTCTACACACTAATGATCATGTCAATCCTTGGCTCTAATTACTCATTTTATTTGTGGTGCTACAGGCACACAGAATGACTTTGTGGTCAAGTTTAATGAGTATTTGTACTGACATATTTCTGTAGATTGTGAATATAGTAAGCAATCAGTTCTAATCAAACACAAAAAGAAAGTAACAAAGAGAAAAAAAAATCAGTTCTTGGCTAAACCAAGGTTGCTAGGCCTTATCAAATATCATGTCTCTTGAGAATAAAATCTCTTGAAGCTGCTGAGCTCAGATTTATATAAAGGAGCTCTGCTTCCAAAGAGCCATAAATAGTAAACAGTAGTTGGGATTTGTACTTTAAATTAAATTAGGAGGCATCATAATGTCTGGTCATCCTGTAGGTGGTGGTCTCTACTACAGTCAGTGTGGATGGTCATGTTCTGGCTGTGTCTGATAACATGTTTGTACACAACAACTCTAAACATGGGCGCAGGGCTCGCCGACTCGACCCCTCAGAGGGAACCCCCTCATACTTGGAACATGGTGAGTATGTTTGTGTCGTCTTGTATTTGAGTACCCACAATAGTAGGATGTAAATGTAGATATAGGGTGTCCCACCTGAGGCAGGGTCAGTTCAGCAACCTGCCACTCCAGAAAACTGCAATAAAAAAAAACAGTAGGTTCCCCACATCCTCACAGTTTGTGTTTGCATGATGTTCTCATCACATGAACACAAAACAGACTTCAATAATCAATCTATCCATGGTAAACTAACTAGAATCATAAACTTACCCAATTTAATGCAATAATGCCAGTGTTTAGTTGTTTTTTTTTTTTAATGTGCTTTCCTGTAAATAAAACATGTCCATAGTTTATCCTGTAGTTCATGAATTTAATTTTGAAATTAACCTGAATGAAATTTTAGCCATAAGCAATATCTCCAATTTAGATTTTGGCATTATATATATATATATTTTTTATGGACAATGTCATTAATTAATTAAAGTTATATTTATGTATAATTTAAATACAGCCCTTCATAAGGATTCATTCACAAGAATTCACATCACTGTTTCTCTGATAACATTTTGTCACACCGGTTAGAGCTTTCTCACATCAAGAAGGAGAAGCCTCTAAATGTACTGAGAAACTGTGTTGTATCATTATATCAACACAGTTCTTCCTGTTCTGAATTTTACTCCTTCCTGTATTTTGATAAACAGCTGACTGCTCGGAGACAAAAGCAAGACGAGCCTAAAAGTACTCCACTTAGGTTCCCCTTCTGCTTCATGCATGCATAACACACACACACAAAGCAGCTACAGGAATACCCAGTTTATAAATGTTATTATCTACAGATTACACACTTAACCATTCATGGAGGAAGGCGAGTAAAATGATTGCTGCATGTGAAGGAAGCACTCTGAGTGTTCCTACAGACGAGAGTGCTCTAGGCAGCACTGTGGAGACGATTATATTCCCTGTCATGACTGAGCTCATTGCAGATCAGGTTAACAGCAGTGTCTCTTGATTCGCAATTACACGTCATTTAGGAATGAAAGTTACAATGAACAGGAATGAATGTAAATAAAAGAGAGAATATACTGTAAAAAAGCATTCTTGATCACATCTTCACAGTTACATTGCAGTCACTTTACTTATTAGCCTTGGCTTTTGAACAGCTTGGGAAAAAAAGAGAGAACCTACATTCTCCTCAGTGGCCTGTTCAATGACATTGCTGGACACACCCACATCTAGTTGGCAACATTTTCTGGTGCTCATTTTGCCAGAAGTCACAGCCTTCAATTTATTCTCTTTGTCACAGTGAAACGCTGTATGTGTGGACGTAGCACCAAAGACAGGATCTCTAAAAAATCTTCAATAACTCATTGAGATATTGAGATGATGTGAAATCTGACTAAATTATTAATATACTTGCTTATGATTATACAAGAAACTTATATAGTCATCAACACTAATTGAGTTTCTCTGACAGTTAGAGTATGTACACTATTTGACAAAGATGCATATTACCCTCTTATATTTGTCTGGATGCCACAAAAAGTCAGCTCTACACCTAAAGGCTTGTTTTAATTTGTTAAACCTATAACATTTGATCATGGTTCAGAGGTAAAACAATAAACAGTGTGCTTCTAAAGTATTTCTCATACACACTCTGCATACGCCAGCTTGTGCAGTGTCGCACTGATTTGGAAATGTAATTCTCATTCCTTGCTGGGTAACAAGGCTGCCATCTCCGAGGCGGTCTGTGCAGTGAGGTCTTTAAGCTGGAGGTTGTGAAAACAGAGTGGGAGACCAAGAGCCAAAGCCAGGGCACATACAGGGTGGGGAAGGGGGAAAAAACTGCCCTGGTCAGTTTCAGGCAAAAAACTCAGAGGAATAAACACTCTGTGTGACTGTTCAGGATATGTGAACGAGTATGTTAGTGTGCATGTGCACGTTCTGTACACAGCGCAGGGGAACAGATGGCGGCAATGGAAGGCAGCAAAGTTTAATCCTATCAGATGGATTCCCAGTACACCATCTGGTTAATCCATGCACAATTTCAGAGCACTGCAAAAGAGTCATCCCAAGCCAAGATTACCATCACAGATTGCTGCATCGTACCTCTTTATCTACCCCAGTTTAGTGCAGCCACCATATTGAATTATGCCATGTAGCTGCAATCACCCTGCACATGTGTGCAGCAACAGGGAGAAAAATGTTCTTTCCAACTCTGAGCACAGTCTAACACTAAAATCTAGCACTAAAATCTAACAAGCAGCCTGACACATGCACGTCTTGCCTGACTCAGTCATCTACCTCCAAAAAGTCATTCACCATTTTGTCCTCCTTTACATGTCTTTTTCCTTCTTTGCATCAATTCATTTCACCCATCCCCCAAACTAGAACAGCAGTAATTAGTCAAATAAAGTTCCCTCTGTGTGATCGCAAGCTCAGGATCGTGAGCCAAAGTTCAACATGGTGAAATGAAATTGCGGCTTATTAAGGTGTTGAATTTTGATGGCCTGCTGCTGTTTTGCCAGTGTGTCCCGCAGCGGCTGGCCTTTTGTTCGACTCCTGTACAGACTTGGGATCTCATGACATTTACACGAGTGTCATAAAACAAGCAGTCACACAGGGCCCTCCCTATGTGCATGGGTCGAGGTAATATTTAATAAATATAATCGTCCAAATTAGCATTCACAGCCTTTGGGTATGGAGGGGCTCAGGGTCATTAGTGTGACGTGAACACTGACAGAACATGAGAAGGGAGGAACTGATTTTCTTTTTTTTTCTAAAAGACCGTAAGATTCCTTTAATTATTCCCAGACCCAAAACAAAACCTGAGTGTGAATATCAGCTTTCAGATATACAGCCCTGTCCTCTCCTGCATCTCGCACTCCTTGTCTTCATCTCATATTCCTGTCCACTCCCAACACTCCAACCCTTTCTGCACAACTTTTGATTGAAAATAAAACCGTTTACAGTTTACCCAGCAGAGGCTGGTGTCATGTCCTTGGTGGAAAGTGACGAGGACTTTACCCATGTCATTGGTCACTCCAGAGCAGGAGTATATAGTAAAGCAGCAGGTTAGAGCTTTATGTAGTGTAGTTTTAAATTGATGCTTGGTGAGTGCAGGCCATCTCTCACTCGCAAAATTGTGTCATGAAGCGTATGTGGTTGTTTCAAATGGACCAGCCTCAGAATAATCATATGTGACTACCTTAATGATTCTGTCAGTTGTCATTAGGTTGCTGAAGCCTCAGTTTACAAATGGGCCCCATAAATCTGATCCCATAATCAAGAAATGTGTCAATTACTTTGACTTTTGGTATGCTTCACAGGCAGTTCACGGATTTAATGTGTGACATTGGTAATATGAATGATATTTTCCTTTTTTTATGGTTTGTCATGCAATTTATGCAGAGTGTCTGTCATCAGAATAGAGGAGGTTCATGTTTAAATGGTTTTGCTTTGCAGAAATGGTGACTTGACTCTGACCTACAGTCAGTCCATGTGAAACTGACATAAATGTTCTTTAAGAGTATCTGGTATGTTGTACAGTATCTAGGTGGAGTCTAGTCTCACTCTCTCTCTCTCTCTCTCTCTCTCTCTGTCCCATTGTGAAAGCAGCCACACCCTGCATTAAAGCCATCAGTCCCAGTGAGGGCTGGACCACAGGAGGTGCCACTGTTATCATCATCGGGGACAACTTCTTTGATGGGTTGCAGGTCATATTTGGTACCATGCTGGTCTGGAGCGAGGTCAGTTCTCTTGGCACAATACATTCAATTATTCATGCTAATTATTTAACAGCACTTTATGTAGGCCATTGTCCATATTTTCATTAACTGAGTTTTTATAATTATTTCATAATTGCTCACAAATCACTTGAGACATAATTGGCTTTTAACCTTTAACTTTTTATGGGTGCTAAAGTCTCTTTAATACCTCTAATCATTAATAAGCAAAAGTTGCTAGCAGGCATGTGACTGTCTTTCATGTGACTGTCCTACCCTAAATACAATCTGCTCACGTCACATTACACACTGAATAACGTAAACAGCAATGCATGCAAGAAAAGTCAAGGTAAAATGGGAATCAAGAAAATAATTCAGCAAATGAAAAGCAGTTCAGTGTAATTGTAAGTCATTTAGTCTCATTATGTTGTGCTTTATCATCCCCGTCATCAGACTGACAACATACTGACGTGTGTAAAGCTCATGACAATGCCTGATAGCACTCCATATGTTAATTCTAATAAAAAAAGACATCAGTTTTCACTCTGGTAATGCACCCAGACACATTACCTCTGTCCTGCTGACTCACCCACTGAGTAGTGTCTTCAACAAAAATTCATATGGAGGAATAGAAAAAGAGAGTGAAAATTATTTCACACCAGAGAATCTCCCTCTGTTTCTCTACACAGAATCTACAAACTCACAGCTCATGCAGTGCTTTCTTTACTCATGAGGCTTGTTTATTTTAGTATACAGTGGGGTCAAAAGGTCAGAGAGCGTGCTGTAAATACTGTAAGCTATTTCAAGATAAATGAAAATTAACTACCCAGTATTCATGTTGCAAAATTTCTAGGTCTCACTATCCTGCTGAAGTCTCAATCCTGATAACACTAGTGACAGATGAAGGAAAAATCGCAGGTTTTACTGTAGTATTGTTTATTATATTAGCATTGATAAGAAGCATTGATAAGAAGCTTTCTGCATGGAGATGCTTATTTAACATTTGTGGAAGGATCTCCAGTGTCAGTGCTGAAATAAAGCTGGTCATATATGTTTTTGGTCACAGGAAATTCCTTAGAGCAGCTGTCTGGTTTCTGTTTAGCATAACAAGCTGCAATTTCTTGTTATTGTTGGTGAGGGGACATTAAAAAAGAAATGTAAAAAGAATCAGATAAAAATTATATGTACAATGTGTTGTTTTTAAATGAAAATAATATTGTAATCATTGGCAAATTCCTTTGTTTTAAGAGGAATGAAACAACAGGGTGTGTTAGTATTACTATTAGGCTTTTAGCAGTACATTTTTTTAAATAATAATGATTTGTTATTTATTGAGTATTATAAATGCTTGTCATTGATTCTTTCTTTCTCTACTTTCTTTCTCAGCTTATCACACCTCATGCCATTCGGGTACAGACTCCCCCCAGGCATATCCCCGGGGTGGTAGAAGTCACTCTGTCCTATAAGTCCAAACAGTTCTGTAAGGGAACACCAGGCAGATTCATCTACACAGGTACTGTACAAAAAAAAATCTCACGAAAGTGCTTAATAATGGTTTCGGTTGTGTATTCACAATATTTGTTGTGAATACGTTAAGGGGGTATTTGTTAATTTGCAACTTGCAATTAAAGTAATTAAAGCTTTAACGCCCAGGAGATAAGTATGAAAAATAGATTTCATAAATGCATTTAAAGGGTGCTCAGCTGTGGCCATTGTCTGCTCAGCATGCATCTATGTCTGTGCCTACGCATTCATGTGTGTGAATGAGAGTGCTCATTGGGTTTATGGCACTAAACTTGGCCTCTCTTCATAGTGCATTCCCTAAGCTCATGGCCAAGCAGGAAAAGAAGGATTTTGAAACCACAATATTCACAGTATTCTAGAGCAAAGTATAGATGACCAGCCTCGTTGTTGTTGTTTTGTTGTTGTTGTTGTTGTTGTTGTTGTTCCTCTGTTAAGATTGAAATTTTTTGCAAAAATTGTTTGTGATAATAGGGCAGTCCATAAACAGAATCACCAGTCATAATCCATAGTGCTTTGTAGTTTTAGAGAACAGTCATGGAGGAATTTCTGTTCTGAAATTTCTCTCACTTTGACACTGTTTCATAAAACATGTGATTCTTCCTTTTCGTCTGGTGCCCATCTCCAGCAGCCCCCTTGGTGTGCAGTGCAGTGTTTGGGGTGTCAGCCTGCCGTTCCTCTCCCCTGGCTCCAATTGGCACCTTGGCCATGCCCAGTTGCCAGTGGGTACTAATCATAGAGGATTGGCCGGACTGCATGGCAGCTGGCAACAGAATTACGTATGGGACATCTGGCGCCTCTAATCAACTTCTGTCAGCCAGAGGAAATGGAGACCTAATTAAATCAATGGTGCACCGATGCTGCCATGCTTATACACCACACGACCATGTGGAAATGTGGAGTTGTACCTGAAGAACAGCAGAGAACCACAATGGAGTGTATCAGTAGCTGTGCTCATTGTGAACATCTTTAATTGAATTTCATATATATACTACAAATCAGCTCTGGTTCCATTTTGGTTGTAAGCTTAATATTAAACTTATTATTTTAGAATTCAGTGGCATGTGATGACTTCAGATGATCCAGTTGCATTATGGCACCAACTGCTGTGTCTGCTTATGAACCCAGAGACCACTCGGTTAATGGATTTCTCAAAAGCCTGCCAGTAATGGATGATGTCATTTTAGGGGTCTCAGATTCTTGGCACATGCTGGTCAATACAAGTGTTTGCAGTAAAATGGAAGCCCATATGCACAAAGAGAGATAATTGAGCCTTGCATATAGTCCAACAAATCTCAACCACCATTTGCCTTTTTTTCTTGGTTGTAGACTTTAACTAGTCTTGGTTGTTTACTAATGATAAAGAAAGCACAGTGATTGTGTAAGTAGTTTCTTCACACTTCACTCTGCAATTAGACATCCAAGGGCTCCATGCAATTATATTTATCATCAGAAACAATTAAGCCCTCTCCATCTGGGACATTACCCTTCCTGCATGGCATTCTGGAGATAAGAGGACTGAATCATTCCTCTTCTTCACTCTCTCTCACTCCATCAGCAAAAAATGCATTTCCATGTTTGGTTGCGTATTACCTTGTACAAGATTGCCACATTTGAATCATTAGTCGAAAAAGGCTTTCCATCCATTTCCATGCAGTGGGTGGCAGAGTTATAACACTATCTCCCAACAGGCAAGTGTGCGCTCGGCGCGACCAATAGATTGGAGGTGTTGATGAATCGCTTGTGAGGTTCAGCAGGCAATTCTTCCCTGCTCAGTATGCAGGCCAGTGGGCTGAACAGCACCCATCAGGCCTGATATTAAAAAGGCTCTGCTGGATCACATTATGGGAAGTTCTCTAATTCCCATCCAATGATGAGGACTATGGGAAGCATTATTCACTGAAACTGAGGAAGAACAAAGGCTTTGACCCAGACTAAAATGATGCTGGACATCAAAAGTCATGTGGAATATTTACTAGGTTTAACTGACTCTATTTTTTTTATTGTAGATGGGATTAAAAACACAATGATTCCAAGCAAAGTCAATTGTGTGTAACAGTTTACCTTACCATGAGTGTGCTTCTAATCATTCTTTTACAAAGGATTTGATATATACCATTTGTCCAGCCTGTTTAGGCACCAGTATTGTTCGAGATATAGTGATTGAATGTTCAGTTTTGATAATAAGGCTCTTTAATTCAATTGACAAATTGTGCTATGCTTCTTGATCAATGGAAAGCATTCCAAGTAAATTGCTGATGCTTGACATGTGAAAATTGTCACCATAAAGATATAGTGAAATTGGTTTGCTTTACAGCATAAAGTCGTCAGTTGGCCATTTCACACAAATGTATTTGCCTCAGAGCAGCCACCACTCAGGATCACGGAAAACAAGCCATCCATTTTATGTGCACAGGTTCCTCCTATATGCTTTCCCCTTTCTTAAAGTCATACCTTATTTAGTTTGTCGGTTTTTCCAAACAAACACAATCAAGGGTTTTATGGAAAAATGGATAAAAATGAGATTGTAAGATATCGATCCTGGTGTAGGGTGGGTTGGGGAAAACAGGCCTCATCTATATAGGGAGAAAAATGAAGCAATAATTCAGGCAGGCATCGAACACTCTGCCACTGAGCCTATTGATTCCCATCCACAGCGTATGAGATCACACCTGAGAGAGAGCTCTGGGGAAAAGAGAGAGAGAGAAAAGAGATAACATTACCACCCTGACATTAACAGCTCTGTACAAAGCCCACAAGTGCCTGTTAAAAGGTTCCGCTAAAGACCAATTACCCAGCATGCCTCTCTGTTCTGTCAATCAGGGATACAGCTGGAGCAAGTCTAAGTCTGGTCACCTGACTCAATTCACCACCAACAATTCAGAGTAAGTGGCTAGTCATAAGAACTACACTGTTACAAGGGATGTATGAAGAACCGATTCTTTTTAGCCATGGATAATATCTCTGAGGGATCTCTGTAAATCACTGTGATTTTAATAAAAGTTTAATGCTTTGATTGGCCAGTCCTGACAGATCTATTCAGATTATCTTTTATCTTTAAGTTGAGTATCTCTTTTCCTGCCAATCTACCCCTGCAGGTCTCTCGTAATTATTGTGAAATATGAAGCGATCTGGCTGTGCCTTCATGAAATTTCGATGAGCATTGATCTGAGTGATTGCACACAATCCTTCAAACAGTGGTTCTTGTTCATTTATGTGTTTAGTGTTCATATGTTTCCCCAATTCTGATTCCAAAACCAGCCATCTTTGACTGTTAATACTTCTGTACCTTTGGTCCAAGGAAACAGCTTTGTCCCTCACCACTTTGTCAGGTCAAGTGGCAATAAATTAAATTTGCACATTATTAAGGCACCAGCACTAGTAAGCACCAGCTTTATATTTGCTTATATTGATTTCATTGTGTAAACATAATGAGACAGTATAGTATGGCCAGGATATTCTTTTCTATATTGATTCAGAATATTTGGTTTCAATGTTAGAGTTATTATTTATGACATCACACATAACCTTATTACCCCCCCCCCCCTCCTCTGACGAGTGAAACCAGAGAAGCGAGACTGATACTGCAATGAAAGCAAGTCTCTGTATGTTAGTGAATATCAAATATCTCCAATATTTGTTATTTTGGTCCACAGTTTGTAGAGTGAGCTTTGAGGAATATGTACACAATGTATTTCAAGTTCCTCAGCTGAATGTGTGAAAAATAAACAAGAGCACAGACAAAGGATGCTGTTCTCTGGTGCTGTTTGTCTACAAGTGCAGAGGAATGCAGAGGAACCGGAAATAACCAGACTCCACTAAGAGGGTGGGTTCTTCAGATGGACTATCGCAATGATCTACAGGGATGTTGACTTTGTTTGGGTTGCATATATATCATATGCTTTTGTCATTGCTTGTCAACATTCTTGACCCTTCTAGAATATTGTTGACGGTGCTAATGCAGTGTCTCATCACTATTATGCTGGGTGTGAAAGGACAGGAGTGTTGCCAAATGAGGAACACATTATTCCTCCTCTTTTCTTTTATCATTCAATACATGCTCAAGCTATTTCTTAGCTCTCTCTCTCTCCGTTCTCCCCTCTTCCCTCCCTCCTCCTCTCAGTAAGATTGCATTATCAGCCTGGCTGGTGAGGAGATTGTACAGAATGTGGAAATCAATAGCAATGAGGGGGAGTAAACATGTGAAGATGTCTGAGAGGGCAGTAGAGTACAGTTTAGAGATCTCCCCCATCCATCTATATATCAGCACATTAAAACACCTCCTTCAGTAGTGCTGGTGCCCTTTCTCATTATATTGTCTTAAAGGAGATGTATCTACACTTAGTGCTGAGTCTCACACACTTTGCCTCTACTAGCTAACACTTCATTACCTATTCTATCTCTGGAGATCTCAGCCTCTACAGTACAAATACCAGGCTAGCTCTTTTCTACAGGTTTTATACACATTTGAAAGTCTAATTTAAAAGGCAAAGTAAACTAGCCATGGTCTTAATAAAAATTGCAGCATGTTAATTTAGGCTTTGATGTGAATTCTACATGCCTTTTTGAGTACAGTGTTCACTTGAGTCCCCTTATACCATAACCCTGTTCTAAACTAATAACTCAGCCATTCTTTTAGCCTCTTTCTTTCTTCATCCAGCATTCTTGCATTTATTAATCCATTTTTTCAAACTGCTAACCCCCATATAGTGTATGATCCATGCAGGGCCTGCCACATTCCTGGACCACACTTCCTAATCCTTGACTTGAACCTCTAGCAGGCTTAATTACAGGAAGTCTATTTAGATATGATGTATTATCAGCCTTAGGGTAGCTTTGCATCATTCTGTCACATTTGGCTGTTTTTGTTTTTCTTCCCCTAGACGATAGCTGTGCTCTGCTCTCCATCATGGGACCTGAATTGTTTTAACAGTTTTTGTCCAGCTCCTTTTGTAAACACTCAGGCAGTCATGAGGCCGAGCAAGCAGCTGTGGGACTAAGTGGTGTCATGATTCATTTCACATTTTTTAATGCTGGAATTCAATCACGGAGCTATTTAGATGTGCAATTTGTCATAACGTCTGAACACTGTTAGGTGTTTTTAGCCACTTTTATGACATTGTACTTAAAGAAGGTTATGACTCTGTATGTATTTATAGTCCTTCAAACTCATTTCTGTGAAGTGAACATAAGCTGCTCTCCTGTAGAGTTTTGATCTAAAACCTAATCCAACACTTCACAATCTAGTAAGCTAATGAAGTTGTTGATTATCTGTATCAGGTGTGTTGAATTTGGATTCAGACTCCCACAGCTATCTAGGAGTAGGAGCGTAGACACTTGATCTAGGTTGAGAGCCATTTGTTCACTCCACTTTAATACCCATTAAGTGCTAGCTCCCACCTGCTGCTTGGAGCTCTTCCTGCACAGTAATGAGGAGTGATGATCAGGATTCAGACTACACTCCACTGCATGGAAAAGCTGCCCTCCTTACAGCTGTGGAGGTTGCAGACAGCTGAGTACGCTCCCTCAGGAAATGACCAGAAGGGTGGCCTATGGGGCAAACAGAAGGGTGGCCAGGATAATCAAAACAGAGACACTGCTTTCTACACATTCACTCTGTCTTGCATTCTTCTTCATCAGAACAATCTAATGCAGGCTAAATAGTCCATGTCACACATTGCCTTTAATGATTTATGTCTTATTCTTTCATTAATGCTTCTTTCATTCTGTGCAAGAAATGATCAGAAAGTTAAAAGAAGTGCAGAAAAACATAACCTTGTAACTGTAATAGAGCTTGGTTCTGATATACCATTTACTTAAACCTGATTTTATTGATCACAGTTTTACAATATTTATATGAAATTATTGTCCCATCTTTTAAGCTGTTTTGATATATAACATCTGCACCCACAGATCCACCTCCTTCAATATCTACATATATAGCCCCCTAATTGGCTCTGTTAAGTGTACATTACCATGTGTTTAAACTGAATGAGAAAACACCAGGCTGCTCTGTCATGCTGGCAACTTTTTATTATTAAGTGCTTTCAATAAGACCCATCAGCAGGAAGCCACAAAGAAAGAGAGAATCATTTTCAGTGATTTTTTGAACAGCAGCTGCCCAGACATTACAGTTTTCCATATGTTTATATGGTTACTATGCAGATTTTGCCACTTTACTAAGTTGACAACTAGTATGTAGTATATTAAGCAATTTTAGAGCATGATTGTGTGATTACAAAAGACAGAACTAAGTTTGAGTCTCTCTCTCTCTCTCTCTCTCTCTCTCTTTTTCATTAAACAAAGGGCCTCTGTGTGTCAGATATACATTTAGCAAGACAATAGACATACACATAAGCAAATGTAGCAGGCTGATCAGGGAGAAAGACCTATTGTGTCAGTGCAAAAGTAGCTCTCAGTCCAGGAAGGTTAGAAAAACAGTGCATCGCAGCCCGTGTGGTCTGACCAAGCAGGATGTTTGGTTCTATCGCCCAGATCATGTTTCATTTTAAATATTGCCTTATTGCTGTGTTCTCAGCAAGAGTCCCTTAAGTTGTTCCTATATCTGTGTGGACTGGAATCTTGTAATCCTGAAGTGTTGCCTCACCAAAATCACACAGTTAACTGAATTATTGGACCTACGAATACTTGTGCAGATTAACAGTGCTTATGTATTAAACAGGAGTGAGATTTATTAGAGGTATGGCAAACCCATCATGTAAGTAATAATGGTTCTCCTTGATTCTATCCATATAAAAAAAAATCTTAGTACCACACATTTAAGTTCATGCAGAATTTTCTAGAAAGTATGCTTTGTCATAACAGTAACTTCAGTCACTGAAACTAATAAGCAAAGTACAAAACAGTATGGATTTGTTTGAATGTTTTAAATATAGTTAAGAACCAAGTGCTAGCTAAATTCAATTATTTAGTTGGCAGTTGTGAAAAAAACAGTTCTTAAGCAGATGCAATTTAATGGAGTATAAGGTTACAGATTTTTTTAGTTATGCTCAGGTACACAAGCACAAATCTAAACTTAAATGTGTTATTTCTTTGTGACCACATTGTTATATATGGCAACAAACCACAATTATGTACACTATGTTTATGAGTATATAGACCAAATGAATGTGTAGAGTGGAAAAAAAAACAAAATGTCCAACAGTTTGTAGAGTTTGGCCATAGCAGCACTCAACAACAATTTTAATTATACATCAAACAGAGACCATGAAATATATGAATATAAAAAAAAGACTGCTAGCAGTCAGCTAATGTTGGAATTAAGGAAAGGCAAATGACTGGGAATGCTTTAACCAATGCTTTTTATTTTTTATTTTTTGTAGCAGCTTATAAACAGTACATGCTATAAAGACAAGTTGCAGTTATTTATAATGGACATAATCAAAAGGTTTTAAAAATCCTTATTTCATAATGCCTGAAAATCTGTCATAGAAGAGCATCAGCAGAGCCGTGTGTGTTCTGTTATCCTAAACAGCATGTGCACATTTTTACATAACCACCATGGGGGGCTTCATTTGCGAAGGCTGATGTCTAATATAGAATGCTATGTGTGAGCTGCTGCAGAGGGAGCAGAATGAACTGTTAGAAAGCATACACATTGATTCCTGGAGTCCTGTTTTATTCATAAAGTGCTGCCTGGCAGCACTTGCTGTATTTCTGCTTGGTTGTTTGGGCACATTCCTCATTTGACATTGTATTTACAGTTTTGACGTATTTCATTTCTTCTACATGTTTATTTTGGGCAGTACAAATGTGTAAAGAGCAATCACTGTTTTCAATCAGCACAGCAAGGATAGTTAATGGAGGTGGATTTGAGCTTTTAGGTCATACTGTTTTTTGTTTCCTCCTCAGCACTGAATGAGCCCACCATTGACTATGGCTTTCAGCGGTTACAGAAAGTAATCCCCAGACATCCAGGTGATCCTGAACGCTTACCAAAGGTCAGTTCCAGTGTCTAACTCTATGTTCAATATTTTTCTACATTAACACTGTTTCACACCTTCCACTGTGATCAGGTTCATATAACCTAGTTGCAAGGCCACTGAGTGTCCATAATGATCAGACAATACCTTCTTTGTTAGATCTTTCCACCTTTCTCTAAACTTTAATGCCTCTTAATTAGTTGTTTATATGATTGTACCATCATATAACATTTTCCATTAAAAAATACTCAAGTGAGGGCAGATTTATTCATACAACTGGAGAGATCCATCAATAGCAAAAAATAAAGGGGACCTGTTTACTTCCTCGTGCATTCTCATGCCACTTAAAGAGATGTTAATGAATCCTTAGGGAGTGATAAATAAACAGTACTTTATCTTCTACACATTCTATACCCCTGAGCCCTGTGTGAGTTGCAGCACTTAATAGACTAAAAAAAGAGTAATTATTGCTGGCTGGTCATGCTCCTTTGCAGTCAGTCCAGGTTTGACCTTGTACTGTTATATAAGTCCTCCCTATATTAGAAGTGGGCTATTGGTATTCATTGTCCCAGTGCCACTGCATCCATTATACCTGTAATGTGACTGAGGTCAGCGCACAGTACATCAATCCAAAACCCAGGTTTAAGATAGAAGTTCATTTCACTTGGGTCAGACAATACATGGAAAGTAGACACAAAGTGTTCAGTGGACATGTAGGGATGGATTTGCAATTTCTGCTGCTGTTAATGAAGTAAATGATCTTTTACTGTGTTCTATCCTCACCATGTTACAGAATGTTATGTTATGTTATGTTATGTCATGTTATGTTATGTTATGTTATGTTATGTTATGTTATGTTATGTTATGTTATGTTATGTTATGTTATGTTGTGTTGTGTTGTGTTATGTTATATGTTATGTCATGTTATGTTATGTTATGTTATGTTATGTTATGTTATGTTATGTTATGTTATGTTATGTTATGTTGTGTTATGTTATGTTATGTT
>JAOTRN010000051.1:154712-167235 GCA_028566695.1 Bagroides melapterus
TCTCTCTCTCTCTCTCTCTCTCTCTCTCTCTCTTCTGTGACAGGCTTTTGCATGCAGGTGAGTGCCAAAGTCACTTATCACTGTTGACATTCACAGATTCTTTATAGAGTTAATTTGACCAGTCATCATTAATGACACAGTTGATTACTTTAACATTACAATTATAAGGGTGTTATCAGATGTCAGAGTTCAAATGTATGAATTTGACAACTTTATCCATTATCACTACAGTTCTTACAAGAATATCAGAATATCATAAACTATATACATCCATCCATTCATCCATCCATCCATTTTGGTCCAGGGGACTTGGGGCACAAGGATGGAGTGCCAACTCATTCTCATACTCACACACCATGTAATTCCTGGAGGAAATCCTGAAGCATAGGGAGAACTTGTAAACTCCATACACACAGGGCAGAGTTATAGAAACTATATAGAGTATTATTATAATATAAATATAGTGTATCCACACTTTCTCCCTTATTCCCTCACTTACTGCTATTAGAAAACAACAATAATAGCAATAATATAATATTAAAGCAATATGTTTATCTTGTGTAGCATTTCTTCAAAGGTCAGGCACAAAACACAATAGTAACAGAAACACAAACAACCTCAGCAGTAAAATTATAAGGTACAAACAAAACAAAAGAAACTATGAAATATGTTTTATTTTAAGAAGACCGTGTTATATGTCACTTGAATGTAACATAGCTCATATGTAGGTGTCAATGCCGTGTAGCTTTAACTTGTTTTTGACCCATTGTGGCATGGACTCCCTCAGACCTCTGTGGTGTCTGGCACCAGTGGATCCTCCGTGGACTTGTTTGTCCAGCACATCCAACAGATGCTCAGTCAGATAGAGATCTGGGGAATTTGGAGGGCAAGTCATCACCTTCAAGGCTTTGTCATGTTTCTCAAATCCTTCCTGAGCCATTTCTGCAGTGTGGCCGAGTGCATTATCCTGCTGAAAAAGGACACTGCCGTTAGCAAACACTGTTGCAATAAAGAAATGTTTTTGGTCTGCAACAGTGTTCAGGTAGGTGGTAAATTTCAAAAATAACATCCACATCAATGCCAGGACCCAAAATTTCCCAGCAAAACATTTGCCCAGGTTTGCACAGAGCATCACCCAGCTCATCTGTCAGCTGTCAAAGTGACACAGATACTTATCTTTGCCATATTTTACTACATCAAACACATCAACTTCAAGTACTGTGTGTTCATCTGTCCAAATTCAATTTCAATTCAATTCAATTTTATTTGTATAGCGCTTTTTACAATAGTCATTGTCACAAAGCAGCTGTACACAATCAAAGACAATAATGTAAAATGAGAGTAGTGAATCAGTTTGTCCCTGATGAGCAACCGAGGGTGACGGTGGCAAGGAAAAACTCCCTGGGATGGTAATAGGAAGAAACCTTGAGAGGAACCAGACTCAACAGAGAACCCATCCTCATTTGGGTGATATGAACTAGAATGAAATAAAATGTGCTAAGAACAGATCCCTACATGACATAACAAGGACAACAGAGAATGGTGACAAAATGCTGCCTGTTTAATTGGTTTTTAAATTGGTTATAATTATATTAATTATAAGCTAAATATTTGGTGCACACACTTGCTTGTTTTGTACATGCTCACCAAGCTTACAGTTACTGAACTCAAAGATACCATGCTCAAATATTGTGAGTAACAAACTCGTCATGTGAACACTGTCACAAATGTCAGACTTATCGTCCACTCAAGCTTTCATCAGTATACAATTTTTCAACTCCCTAGATGTTGGTCTGTCTATCAGTTTAAAATCCCATGACATTCTTCAGGTTCACCCGTGTTCCCCATAAACCTGGCCATGGCAAGTATCAGGTTTTCACAGCACTGAGGAATATATAGCCAGTAGTTGCCATTATAGAGGTGTTCTTGACTGCATGAATAGCCCTCCCCGGGCAGCATACTTTTACTTAATACTTGGAGATCAATAGAACTACATGGCATGCAGGAGCTAGCCTTGCCTGTAGCAGCAAAATAAATTTAGAAAAGAGCGTCTGAGGCTTCTTGGATGAACAGCAATGGAGGATAGGGAGAGCTGAAAAGCTCCTTTGAGGGGGGAAACAGGAGTCCCACCAGGGAGCTCAGGTAGATGGGAGAAAAGGGCCAACAAGGGATGAGCAAGACAAAGATGGCGAACTTAAGAGGGGGAATAAAACAAGAAAGAATAACAAGGCAAGAGAGTGGAGGGGAGCTGCCAAAAGAGGAAGAGAGAGTGAAAGAGAGGGTCCTGTGAGATCTGTGAGATCAGAGGGAGACGTTGGAGACAATGGGGGAAGGCGCCAGGAGAGAAAAGAAAGCGACCAGACTCTGACTGAGATGGAGGGGGTACAGGTGGTGGTTGGAGGGGAGGGTCTTCCCAAGGGACACATGCCTGTCAGTGCACAACACAAAAACACAGGGGCCAAGCTATAGAAATGGGGAAGATGGAGAGAGTGATGGGAAGAGGGGGGAGGGACAGTGTTTCAGCCCTTTGCTTCTTTTTGCATCACACTCACTGACACATACACATGTGGTGCAGGCGTCGCTTGTCTTCTTGTGTACATGGCACTCTTCAGAAACATCTTTATAAAGAGCAGAGAGGAGATGGTGGCTGGTGGCATTAGGGTTAACAAAACATGATGGGACAAAAAAATGTCAAGACATATTCACTGTCATGTCCTGCTTGTGACTCTAGTGTTAAAATCTTCTGATCAGATGTTAGCCACAAGACTAGGACTAGAAGGAATAACTTAACAATGTTTAATGTAAAATGGCTAACTGTCAATTATCAGGTTTCTGCCAATTTGTATAAATATCATTTATACTTTCACTTATATCTATAATATATATTACTGAATAAACATATTAAATATTAAAATGTCTTGCATTTTCCATTTTTTAGGTTTTTTTTTCATTTTTTAAATCTATGTACAGTAAATATAGATCAATTCATAGCTTTTATTTGAAAAACATAATGTTAAATAGGTATTTTATATTTAAACAATCTACTTCTGTTATACCTGTCCCATTCTTTAAAAAAAATCACTCAAATAATTTCACAGAGAAGGTGACATTTTTTCATGAACTATTCACTTCACTTCAACAATTAGGTTTTTAAGATTTTATTTAAACATTTGCCCACTTGGTGTGTTCTGAAAAGCATCAAAAAACATTCTGAATATAAGGCATTTTTGTTGTTGTTTTTGTTGAAAAAATATACACTTATCAGCCATAACATTATATAAGGAAATAGTGTTAAGTCTGTAATGAACTCAGAATTGACACTGACCTGTTAGTTCCTCGGGAGCTATTGGTTGCACAATTCCACTCGATTATAAACACTTGCAGAACAGACATTTTTTACTTTTATGTTATTTACTGTCCAGTGTCACCAAAATGAGGATGAGTTCTCTTCTGATCTGGTTCCTCTCAAGGTTTCTTCCTCATATCATCTCAATGAGGTTTTCCTTTCCACCGTTTATCTGTTTCAATGCTTCTGTAAAGCTGCTTTGAGACAATGTAAATTGTAAAAAAGGCTATAAAAATAAATAGAACTGAATTGACATACTACCTACCTGTACATTGTTGTAGACCATGTACTGTACACCTCTTGTTGCCAAAAGTGTGACCTAATGGCCTCTTTTGTGCCCTTTTTCTCTTGAATAATGCACTCTGCTACACTGCAGAAATCATTCAGGAATAGTTTGAGGAGCATGACAAAGAGTTCAAGATGATGGCTTGGCCTCCAGATTCCCCAAATCACAATCTGACCGAGTATCTGTGGGATGTGCTGTACAACTAGTCTGATACATGGAGGACCCACTTCTCAAATTATAGGACTTAAAGGATCTCTTGCTAACATCTTCATGCCAAAAACTGTACCCAAGCACCATCATCAGGGGACCAGTGGAGTACATGTTTTGAAGGATCAAGCTGTTTAGGTGGCACAAGCCTATTTGGTAGCCTATTTGGTAGTTGATTTTAGTGTTATGGCTGATTGGTAGTTTTTTGTAATATGGAAATGAAGGTGCATAATTAATGTCCTTCGGACTTAATAGAATATTTGAATAAACAGTTTAAAATAATCTTTTATTGTTGTATTTAGACCAGTAAATTCCATTCTGGTTTGAGTCAAACAAAGAAAAAACTATACCAGATCTTAACTCCTGTGTGAATGGTGGAGAAGAAAAGGACACATTAGCACTGTTTGACTGAATGATGTCACACAAAGGCGAGTTGTTCTGTTATGTGAGAAACACAGCCGCAAAACCCGAAGCTACTAACATTGTGTGTTTTATGACTTCAGATTAGCCTGCCAAAGAGTCGTATTTTCACTTTATGTATCCTTGCATGTTTTTTTCCAATATAGATTTGTAAAAGTGTGCCTATTTTGCACTGTAGACACTTTTTCTCTTCTTATGAATGCAGAGAGATTTATAGCAGTAGAGAAAGATACAAGGAAAAGGGCAAAGATATAAATTGAGATTTACTTCTGAACTTCATATCAGACCATTTTTGGGCTGATAATATCTGTATTGCATAAGCACTTTTCTTCTATTGTCTGCTGCTAAAGCAAGGTAGACTGTTTGCTTCAAATATGTGATATTTTTATTTGTGGTTTCAATTATACAATGATGAAGGTTAAAGTTGCCTGCTGGTCTGTTGACCTTTATATATATATACACTATGTATTAAGGCTTATATATACAAAAGGTATCACTATCACACACACACACACACACACAGATATATATATATGTGTGTGTGTGTGTGTGTGTGTGATAGTGATACTTTCTGATAGAAACACACACTGTTAAATGAACAGGCTGATGTTGTTTTTTAGGGTGTGAGCGAGCACATTTGTATATTGTGAGATGCCTCAAAAGGATTGTCTTCCCATTCAGGTGAATTCCTGTCTTATTAATTATAGTGTACTAGGAATAAATTCAAACTGAAATTGAACTAATAAGTGGTTGACTGCTCACCAGTTTTCCACTACTTCAGTGTCTCAGGCATCACAAACATGAGTTCACATTAACTGCTTCAGTAGTAAATTCATGCATCTAGGAGCTAAAAAGAAACAGTGTTTCTACAATAAGTGTTTTTGTCTGTATTGTTTAATCTTGCTCACTCAGGACCTTTCTGCATCTCTAATGAATTAAAAAATAAAAAAAATCTCTGACTCAGGCAGAGCAGAAAGGCCAATGTGAGCCTTTTAAATGGCATATGTTGAACGACACAGGCTGTGGGGTGCGGATGTAAATTTGCCTGATCAGTACACCCACAGTAGGTCCTGCTATGTGCCCTCAGACACTGAAGCATCTCTTGTTGGGTTTGATACATATTCTAATTGCCATGGGTAATTTGCTGTGAGTCGTACTTAATGAGAGGTCTGAGGGACCTAATGGATGATGGAAACTGCATTAGCTCTCACCCATGGCACCAGTGAGGGACACACGAACTCTGTTAGATAAATTCATATTATATATTTATGGGCCTTTTTGATGAGATGTTGTTTTTTTTTTTTTTTGAAAAAAAATCTGCATATATTACCATTCTTTTGATTGCTGTAGATAAAAAACAACAAGCATTTTCTTTTCTCGTAGCTGTAGTTGCTGCCAGTTGGCAGTGATTCAACTCAGCAGATGAGAGACGAGAGATGGCTGCGTAATGAATGCAGACCCATTAGCACAGGTATCAGTGTGTTTTTAGCAGTTTATTTATTCTTTTTTTTCACCATAGTAATTATTTATCTGAATGTGTTTTTATGATTAAAACACCATGGCTTTGATAAATGGACAGAGATCACAGTAAATACACAAAGCTAAGTGGTTAGGTCATGGGGCGTAGCAACAATATATTATATCCAATGTGTTTGATAGCTGTCATAGTTTAGTGATTTTTGCCTTTAGCTTTGGTGATGTGCTATGAATGAAATATTTAGCTGCAGCATTTGATGAATTTAAGCCATTAGCCTACAAAGTTCTACACTAAAAGAGAGCAACAGAGAGGGACACAGAGAGAGAGAGAGAGAGAGAGAGAGAGAGAGAGTGACTGAGGTCATATCTTGATCACCTGTGAGTAATGGCCCACATTTACCACATCACCTGGCCCACATACTACTGTGAACTCACGGTGACAAACTCATCCAAATCTGTCAAAACACAGTCACAGGTCACACTGTGACACATCACAAAGCTTACATCTGGATTTGGATTGTTTAGCCCAAACTTTAAATCAGACACAAATAGCCTTTGCATTTGGATAATTTTTGGACCTAATTACAAAAACCATTAAAATGTTTTAATATGGCTGCTTTCAATTGGATCACTTAAATATGCACACAACACAATTGCCATCACCATAAAACTGACTCTTCTTTACGTATTAACCAAATACTCTGGTTAATACGCTGGATGATATTTACCTGGGAAAGTGCTGTAGTGTGACTCATTTCAGCTCCAGCTTATCATTTGCGCTTATTTATCTTCATTGTGAAACAAGTGAATTTTCTCAGGTTTCTATTAATCTGCTTAATCAGTGTTGCACAACACCAGTCATCGTTGTGGCACACTGTTCTGGTGCTGAAGGACATGTGCAGAGGGCCACATCAGCCGTTGATTCACTCCTAATGGGGTCACAATAATGGTGCCATGTTCGGCTGACTGGAATCTTGTGCATCCAATTGACAGAAACACGTTGATTGATGCTTGGTGGCGGCTTCACATGTTGTATATTCTATTCATTTAATTAAGTTTCCTGAGCATCATTAAGTGCCATTATATTGTAATAGGAGAAATGCAGAGTCACAAGTCGAGCTAATTTGTGATTAATGTTGTGTATCAGTGAGAGCAAACGGAAAGTTTGCAATTTAATGAGACAATTCTGTATTTAAATGCTGAATTGCTAAAAATGCAAACAGTGACAGAAATTAAAGGCAGTTTAATGATGATGGCAGCATGTTTCACAAAACATAACAAGACCACTTACTTTGATTCAAATGTGCTCCAGTTGGTTCTAGAAACAATACACAGATGCCTGTGAAAGGAATTATGGTTTATTAGGGTGGAGAGACATTTGCCTGTTTTATAATAAAAAAAAATTAATGTGCCTTTAAGACTCATTTAGTTTGTAAGTTTTTTGTAAGATCTCATTCTCAGTTTTACTTCCCTTGGGTATGTCTTCATACAGCTCATTTGGTCCATCCATCTCTGTTGTCTATCGGGGATGGGTGTCTGATTGTGAAATATCTCTCCCTCTGTCCTCACGTCCGTCTGCCCCCCATCCTCTTCTTGGCAGAGATCATGCCTAGCTCCTGGCTCCTCTCCTCCAGGCTGGAGGGCTTGTGAAAGCTTTGTGTTTACAGGCCCTGTTGCCCACAAAAAAAAAATCAGCTACAGATTGCCATTAATCTATGCTTGTTGCTGTTGTAGCTCAGCCAATGAAGCAGTGTGTGACCACGGCACGGCCCCATCCACTTTGGAGCCGAGGCTGCCAAGGCGCTGTTTAACCCCAGTGAGCCAGAGAGGGCACGAACATATAACTCTTCCTAATGTATTGTCCCTCTCGCAGGTCTCAACAAGCCCCTTCTGCTTGCACGCCGCTATTTGTTACCACTAATTTGACGTGTTTATGGCCTGCCTCCCTTATATTAGATACTCAAAGGAATCGATTGGGTTTAAATCGAAACACCTACAGCCACACAGGCACGTCAATACAGAGATGAGTGCTTAATCTCGAGGACCAAGGAACACAGTGTCCAGAGGGAGCAAACTTTGCACTTCTAATTTATGTATGTAAGTATCTCAATTACGTTTGAGTGTACATGTTTGTGTGAGTGTTATGTGCTTATTGGAGAGGTGAAGACGGCTGTGATTTAACTCCCAGCCTGCAGAGATCAGAAGCGACTGTAAGGAAGAAATGTTGAATCCTGGTCCTGTGTGAACTGGCACTTGTCATGATTTTTGTGTAGTTGTGTAGTTTAATGAGACTGTGATCCTGTAATGTTGGAATGAATTTCCAAATGTGTTCCAGGCTGAATTTTCACTGAAAAATCTGCTTTTTACAAAATTGTGTTGTTGTTTTTTTATGAAAAAAAGTCTTCAAAAAGTTCAAAAAAGAAGAGTGAAGTATTCATTCATTGCTGTCCCATTTGCTATGGGTGACTGCTATGTACCATGTCTTGCCTTGGACTGGTCTAATGGCTTCCAGACCAGCAGGTCGAATGTGTGTTCCTCCATTACTCCTGCCGTCTCGGGTGTACAGTTTTAATAGCAGTACCCCAAAAGCCCTGCAGCCTTCATTTGGCCTCTCACACTGAAGCAGCAAGATTCAGAGATCACTGCAGAGTTCTTGCCATATTGAGATGTTTCCGACACTAAACTCAAATGTTGGAATAAAAAGAATAAAATAAACAAATAAAAATCAGTGCTATGATTGCCTAATTTTCTGGAATTTGCTATTTTCACTGTGTCTTGTTTTGTTTGGATTGTTTCTGAGTTATGAGTTCATTTCTGCAAAAATATGATAAATGTTTGATTCTTTTCATCACAGAATCACAGAATGGGAAGCAGTGTCTGGAAAGAGAACACTTCACTCAGACTTTTATAATAATTGAGAGGGCAGTAATTTGTCCATTGACACTCCTGCCCCTCCTGCCACAGCCTTTTGCTCTGCTATTTCTTGAGCTGGTGCATTTTCTACAGCCCACATTCATTCAGTGTTTTCTTCTTTCTCTGCATGGTCAGAAGGAGGGATGGGAGCCCAGACCAAGAGAAAATAGAGAGCACAAAGCATATTTCAAGTTTATGAAGCTTGTTCACTCCTCACGTTCCTGCCTGATTACTCTGAGGGAGAGAGAGCCCAACAAAAAGAAGACAGAGGAGAAAAATCCTCATCTGGAAATGATTAGTTCCTTTTTTGTCTTCCTCACAGCATTAACACAACGTGACAGGCTATAAGCATTTAGTGCCATATTTCAAAGTTATGGTTTATACACATCTGGTGAAGCTCTCTCACGCACTCTTGGGGGAAAGGAGATCTTTTTTCCACATTGCACTGTGTTTGTTTTGGGCTCAACAAGGTGAGAAACTGCAATAATGTGAGAGGCCATTGTACAGGAGTGCAGCAGGGAAGAGGGGATAGAGGCAGGTATGTACCATGGACCCTCTAAGAGCTCAAGATTCTTCAAAAGGCCTGTGTTTGCACACACACACACACACACACACACACACCACACACACACAGGCCACAGCGTTTAATGCCCTAGGCAGAAGGACGGAGGGTGCACCTGGCCGGCCACAGTCACTGCAAAGCATGAATCAAGCAGATTGATTCTCTCTCTCTCTCTCTCTCTCTCTCTCTCTCTCTCTGCACAGCATTGCTCAATCCTTTACTCACTGTGTCCACATTCATCAGAACTTTTGGAGGCAATTTCACAGGACATTCAAACACCCTACAATCTGTCTTTTTTTTCTAAACATGTACAGTACAGCATAGCCTATTTTTTATTGCAAATAAAATAATAAGCGAAACACCCCAGATGTTGTTATTAGTATAATCTTTGTATCACATATGCATTCTAATGATATTTTAAGGTTCACATTTCACTCCAGCCATAGCCAATTAACAAAGGCCACATTGATTTTGGTTCTAGAAAAACGTTCCTCTTTCCATGGGCTGCTGTCCGATGTGCTTTTCTTGGCTTCTGCAAGTGAAACTTTTGTCATTCATGCAGAATATTTCTAAAAAAAAAAAAAATTAGAAACATTAGAAACCCAAATTGAAGTCATGTTTTGGTTTCAGTATTACACTTCCACAATTACATTTCAAAACACAAGCAAACTGTTTGACAGCCAAATTGAAATACCTAAAACAACATTGTATATTTGAAACATGCTTTTCAAATTAGACCACACCATTAGGGTAATGGGAATGTGTAGTGCTCTTGCTCTGTTACAGGAGCACAACTGGAAACATATAGGCTTGTATGATATAGATGTCTTTTCCTGTATATTCTGACACTGAACTCCACAGGGAAACATACCTGTGTAGGTATGCACTCTAGCTGACCTTAAATGCACAGACACACTTCTCTCCTTCTCTCTTTCTCTGTGTGTGTGTGTGTGTGTGTGTGTGTAGGGGAGGGAAAGAAGAGCAGAAGTTGAAGAATACAATTATAACACGTTACTTCATGGGCTATTTTTGTTCCATTATAGTTTTTGGAACTATATCTTTGCTTCTGTGCTAAATGTCTAGAAACAACAAAACTAAAGGATGGGAGGATTAATAAACAATGCACATATCTGGGGATCTACATGCCAATACATTTCTGTAGTATTTCATGCCAAACAAGATGCTTTTATTTTCCTTATTTGTACTATTCATGTAATGTTCTTGTCCTCTATCATGTTCTTGTTTTTAGATCATGGAAAAACTTGAGGAAAAAAAAAAAAGAAAAGAAAAGAAAAAAGAAACAAGCAATGTGTTACACTCTTCATCAATAAAAATAATGTATAGTCTGTGGCTCAGTAGTTCCTGATGTGGCCTTGGGAATATCTGCTGCTCTACAGCGTATATCTTCACAATGTCACTATCACTCCCTGCCCAATACAAATCACACACATTAATAGCTGCAGTGAAATGATGGCTTGAATGATCCATGCAGATATCAATGGGCAACAATGCTCTCCAGTCTCCAGTGACAAAGTACATCTCACTGGCATGTAGAGTGGAGCTTTAGCTGGGGCTGTTTTCTTGTCAGGGAGTCTTGTTTTCTCTGGCCCTGGTCAGACGTTTGTGTTGTAATTTTGCCAGAAAGACACGTTACACATGGCCACAACACACACAAACACACACACACACACACACACACACACACAAACACATGCACAAAGTGTATGTAGAGTGTCCACTTCTAACAAGCACACAAATTTAGCAGCAGGTCTATAATCGACCTTCTCTGTGCCTTCTCTTATTTTACCCTTGTATGTAATAACTCAGTGTGACTTGCAATACCGATGTTCTAGTGATTAAATCTGACATCTTTGTCTCCAGCTGCTCTGAGGCTTCTGCAGTACAGATGCTGATGAACTAAGTGTTTGTTCAGAGGTGCCCAGACTGTGTTGTGTTTGTATTTTTAACCTTTAATTGTAGACTAGAGTTGCTGCAACACTGGGATTGTTTATGTTTCTTAAAATGGTGAGGATATTTTTGCTGTTGGTGATCTGTTCATAATAGTACAGGATGGTACAATGGACAACTTGATCAATTAGACTTCATTTGGCTACTGTTGATATATAAATACAGACAAGTTCTATACAAACCAAGACTAGAATAATGCAGAAGACAGAAGTAGACAAACAAATATGCGCAGTGTGTGTGTGTGTGTGTGTGTGTGTGTGTGTGTGTGTGTATTCACATAATGTAAGTGTATTTATCTCCAATATCTAATATCTATTTATTTCATTTCATACCTGATTTGAATCAGTAGCATTAAATTATATGAGTAATGTATAATATTACTGCATTAGTTACTCTGTCCCCTCTCTCTCTCTCTCTCTCTCTCTCTCTCTCTCTCCTAGTCTTTTCCATGTCCTGGTTGTATGCCAAACAAAAGCACCTTAATATGTTGGGAGAACAGGATTATAGCATTTTCATTGAGAACATATGGAAATGATTTGCTTGTAATTCCTGGTAATTGTAGCTCTGTTACAAGTGAGGTCTGGAATTCATTTTCATTACTGTCCTGACTGATTGAGCTATTATATCACATTTGCTACACAATACAGAACAATGTAGGAATTTGTAACAGGAGACTATTAAATGTTTGTTGAAATTGTTTCTGGAGAAGTTATTGCGTAAAGGAACACATTCAAAACTTTAGTATCTGTATCCTTCCATCTTTCTTGTTGCTGCCTGAATATTTGGAGTTAATCTCTGTACTGGATATACATGATCTAAGATGATTCACGTAAAATGTCACCTAATCAGGGGCTTTAAAATAGTTGTTTGAGTGACAGGTCATGATTATCTTGTACATTCATGCAATTATATGAACACCTTTATAAACAGAGAGTTTCTGGCTGTAAGAACACTTCCTCTAAGATTGCAGGTTGAAATACAGTTAGGGATATCACCACAGATTCCTCCTGCCCTTCCTGAGCCTTGGAAAAACAGTCTGGGAATAACGCAGATTATAGATATGTCTTGCACTGTGTAGTCTTACCTTATGTGGACTAGTGCTCCAGAATGCTCAGCAAGTGTAAATGTTTATACACTACAGAGTTGCCAAGTTAGATAAAAATTACATGACACATATTTTGTTCTTTAATTAATTACCCTGATAATTAAAATGAGTGTAAGGCCTAGAAGGAAGTTACGAACCAACAGCAGTGATCTGTATATAGTGATAATAGATGCATTATAAAAAGAGCTGTATGACATGACCAAATTCTTCATCTCTCTCTCTCTCTCTCTCTCTCTCTCT
>JAOTRN010000051.1:182419-192929 GCA_028566695.1 Bagroides melapterus
CGAGACACAACCCTGATCAGAGGCCAATAGGAGGTTGTTTACTACTTTAACAAGTGCGGTCTCTGTGCTGTGATGAGACCTAAATCCTGATTGATACATTTCCTGTATGTTATTTCTATGTAAATATGAACATAGCTGCTGCACTACCATCTTTTCTAGGATTTTAGAGATGAAGGGGAGGTTTGATATTGGCCTGTAGTTTGACAGATCACTAGGGTCAAGGTCAGGATTCTTAATTAGTGGCTTACTAACTGCTACTTTAAAAGATTTTGGAACATACCCACTGCTGAGTGAAGAGTTAACTATTTTCAACAGAGGTTCTGTTACAGCTGGTACTATCTGCTTAAGAAAGTGTGTTGGTACAGGATCGAATAAACAAGTTGATGATTTTGCAGAAGAGATGAGTGAAATTAGATCATTCTCTTCCAGAGGAGTAAAATCTTCTGATCTGATTTGATTAGTTTCTCCTCAGAATCAGTTGAAAAGTCCTGTTTCAAGACCTGAATTTTCTTGAATGTTTGCAATTTTATTATCAAAAACATTCATGAAGTCATCACTACTGCATGCTGTTATTGTGGAGATTTCTGTTGTGGTCTTATTTCTAGTTAGTTTTGCTACAAATAAATAAAAATCTAGGATTTTGATACACTGAATGTTATGTAATGCATTACACCCTGTACTTTATTTTATCCCCAATATCCAGGACCATTAGTTTGATTGGCTTGAGTGGTATAATCAAGTTTGAAATTGGTTGGGTACAACTCCTGCAGCTAAACACACACCAACCTCAGTTAAGTCAATATGAAAGAAGTTGAAAAACATTAACAGTATTTTTAAATACTATTGTAATCTCTGGAAACTGCAATGTAATCTAGTCTATAACACTTTTGAATTGGTTTGTTCCAAATATTGCCAAAGCAACTATCTCCCATTACTTTTCTCTGCTAGAAGAAATTGTGAACTCCTGAGTTGTAATTTGCCATATGTCTTTAACTTTTTCATAGTTTAACAGTTCACTGCAGTTGCATAAATCTACAAATCTAGTTAATGTTAATAAAGCCCTCCTGTATGTGGATACTAAACAGCCTCAAAGCCTTCAAAAGTCTTTGCCTGGGAGTTGGAGACAGTATGCAGTTGCCCTCTCAAGGAAGATCCCTAAGAGTGCATACTCAACATGTAAGTTTTTTCCATCAGAGATTAGATAATCTGAGGCTGTGGATGTGACAGTCCACCCTCCCAAACACCAATAGACAGTGTGAATCACTAAATGCCCAGCATTCACTAGATCACTCATTCCAAAGCAAAATTATTTTACCTCAGTTTCTGCACACTTGCCCCAAAGGGTGACTGGAACAAATCTGGTCCACAAATAGCGGAGACACAATAAGTGCAACTTTATTTTTATTTTTTAAATATTTTTTTATTCACTAAAACAATAATTCTGCTTATTTTATTTTCCATTTGAAATCCAACACCACTTCTAATAATGTATAATAAATGGTTTGTAAATAAATAAATAAATAAATGGCAATACTCATGTTGTGAAAGTGCATCAAAAATACCCACAAGTTCACCTGCCCACAACCTTCACCTGGAAGCAGTTAAGCTCTGGAAGGATACCATTACACAGGTCATTTTATGGATGAAGAGAAAATCAAACAGCACACTCCTGGGAAATGACCCCTTAGCATTCTTGTAATACATTGTGAACATTTGGAGTATAGAAAAGTAGCAAGATAAACCTCCATACAGAGTACATTCACTAAAACTCATCAAAGTCATGTCATTCTGGGTATTTTCTGTCTGCCCAGTCACAATACCTCTACCTCAGTAGAGCAAGTTAAAGCCCTCATTGTCACATTGTAAGCTTTACCCTTGCATGCCAAATGAGTTCAATTGGGAGCCCAGAAATGAATAAAGAAAAAGGAATCCTTATAGTGTATCCCAGCCTTACAAGACATACAATCTGAGGAAAATTTATTTTATCACAGCTTCAAATCCCTAAGTTTCCTGGTCTGATCAGTGCTCTTGCTCCATTCCAAATCAATGTGAAAAAGGTCCTCCATGAGTATTTAAAATGAATTTTCATCACACTCATCCAACCATCACATTTATAGCATATGTTATGGTCAATTCAAACAAGCAAATTAACTATACATCAAATTACACAAATGAATTTTTAAAAAATGTGAATTTCCCAAATCCTCAGTCTCTTTCCTCAGTTACATTCTTGAGAGTCACTTCGTAAAGACAGATGTATACCAAAATGTAAAAAAAAAATGCAACAAATTCTGGATTTCACTCATTTCTATCACTTCATTCAAGGAGGGCGACGCAGTGGCTCAGTGGTTCGCTTGTTTGTCGTGTACCTCTGGGGTTGGGGGTTTGATTCCTGTCTCCACCATCTGTATACAGAGTTTGCATGTTCTCTTCAAATGACGTGTTGTAGGCTGATTGGCATCTCTACATTATACATTGTGTGTGTGCAATTGTTCCCCAAGTCCCCTGGGATCATCTCTCCCTGACTGTGTGTAGGCTAAGCAGTTCACAAAATTGAGGCATGGACTTCATCCAAGGTTTTGGCGCTGTATTGTACTTGACTCATGACTCATTGCGGAAAATATCACCAGGGTACAAAGAGAAGAATTTTTGGACTTCAGTTCATGAGAAATCAGCATATACACCCAGCTCAGTATATCCAGGTATGAACCATCACCTTAATGAGCAATAAACCACTATCCAGTATCTCCTGTCATTTAGGTGCTGTCCTGTTTCTCACCACACCAGGTCTTACACAGCACTGGACTTTTCCAGTGGCTTTACCTTTTAGAAAAGGTGCTCAATTTTTTTTTACCTTGTGGCCTGGGAAGGGAATGGTCCAGGCAGTGCTCCTTGATCATTGCTGCAGATATCTTAAACCCATCTCTAATAACAAACTTCCAAAAAACAGTACTTGACTACTCTTCGAATTAGCCCTCAGGTTATGGCTGTTAGTGTTTTGGATATTAAAGTGTGTGTTATAAATAATAATAATTATTTTAATTATATTAAGTCGAAATTCTTCGACTTGAATCTAATAACAATTTTAATAAAACGTGTTGAGTGATAAGGAATACAAATATATGGCTTCAATAAACAGTCAAAATATTGTGCACATTTAATAATGTGTATCTCAGCCTTTTAATAATTGGAGGTTCATAAAATAAATCTATCCTGAGGAAGTTAGTGGATTTGTTTTTACAGTTACAGGGTCCCTGGCTGCAAAACCTTAGAGAACCCTAGCTGTTGGTTTGTTTATTACAATATATATTACATAATAGAGGTCCCTCAGCAAATTGTTGTACTGTTTCTTCTGGATGGGAGCTTTAAGTTTGTTACTTTATGAATGTTTCAGTGTAGAGTTTGTTCTCGAGCATGGTACATTTGTCAGACAATGTCTTTCTCTAACCATAAGATAATGAAGGTCAAGGTTAGCAGGTGCTTTAGTCCATGGGTACTCCCATGTGAATATACAACTCCGAACACCGTTGCAGAGGCTCACGACTTCCTATGTTCCCACAGAGGGGGAGAACAGAGTCAGAGTCAGCCACAGAGCCTCAGGTCATGGAACGCAGTGTATACTGTATGATGCATGTGCTAGAGGCATGTGTGTGGGTGTCAGGAAAATAAAGCTATGTAAAATAAGAGTCAATATTTTGATAAGCTGAGAGCTACTTAATGTGTCATGTTTGTATAAGTTTTAAATCTGGGAATTTTCTTTTCTGTGTGTGTGTGTGTGTGTGTGCGTGTCTGTGTGTGTGTGTGTGTGTGTGTGTGTGTGTGTGTGTGTGTTTTGCGGCTGTACAGCTGCCACTCCTCCATGCTCCTTGGGTCTGTAAAGAGGGGCAATTAAACAGAGAATATCTTTCTGTGAGCAGTTAATGAGGTTTTGTCCCAGGAGGAGGCAACTGATTGGCTCAGACTATGGACTGAGGAAAGTCAAGGGCACAGGGTGAAGCAGTGCATTGTGGGAGATGATGACATTGTGTACCAAGAGATTAAAATGCTTTTCTACAATGGCAGTCAGTAGGTTTGTTTGTCTCTCATGAAAATAGGTGTCTGATAATGCAAAGCTAAATTTCAAATTAATACTGGGCTTTTAAATGATGGTGAATGGTCATGAGGCATTTTTATACCTAGTTCACAAAAAAAATGACATACATAAATAAATATGTTTACACTGGTCTTATATGAAGAACTTGTATAGTTTAAAACAATGTCTGTCAGAAATCAGCAATACCTATTCTTCCAAATTATGCAGCATTATCACATTATCATTCGAGGTTTTTAAATCATTAGAAATATGCATTAGAAAATAAATATATCATTAATCAAGTCAATTAAATGTCTAATAAATATTAACCATTAAAAATGCTAAAGTGTTGACATATTATTGAACCCTACAAAAACATTTTCTGTATGAAGTCAGTCAGCTGATTATTTCTAGCTGTCACAATCTTGTCCTCCATTTGCTGTGTTTCTCATGGTGACAGTGTTGCTGTCTCAGTGAGCATTAAATCAAAGTCAGCCAGCTCACACTCAAAGTATTTTGGAAGTGTTTTCAGTTATAGAACAAATCCACTTTCATTGTAACTAGAAGTTAAGTACACACCACATTTGTGGGACCTGTGACATATCTCTTTTCCTTATGGCATGATTTCATCAATCTCAAAATCAATCTTGCAAAATATGCATCTTATTTTTTTTTTCAGCATGATCTCACAGTTACATAGGCTGATTAAAACTATCAGCGTTTAGTCTGATATTAACACAGGTGTGTATCCCAATATAGTTCAAGATCAAATTAATTTATATAGCACATGTGAGTACATCAATATAGTAACATATTACATGTAAAAATAATTATATAAACAAATAACCCTAAAATGTTCAGAAAATAAGTTGCTAGATAGTAGTAGAAAATAGAGCAGACTTTAAACAAAGCAATGGTTGAAAAGTAAGTTTTAAATGAGTTTATTGTAGAAGAGGATTATTGATGAATAATTTTTAATCATTAGTGGGGAATGGTCAAACGACTGAGAAAAGAATCTGAGTCACTGGGAAGAAAAGACTTTAAGGCAAGGCTTTAAAAAAAAACAATAAAAATTGAAACTCAGTTCTGTATTTCTCCAGTAACCAGTGGAGTGAGTCTTAGATGGTGAGATCTCTCTTTTTAATCACAGTCAGGAAGTAAGCTGCAGCATTCTGTACAAGGCGTAAGCGTGAGAGTGAAGACCAGCATACAGGACTTTGCAATAATCAATAAAAGAGTGGATAACCAGCTCAAGATATTTGAATGTGAGAAACGTTTTTATCTTCTGAAGTCTGAAGCTGGAAAAACTAATAACAATATATATTTGCTTATCAAATTTTAAAAAATACCCAAGAATTATTTGATTCAGTAAGAATGTTGGATTGTAGGGGTGAGACTTCAGCTGAAACTATCTAGCAGATGTGGAGGAATAAACATGATTACTTTTTCTCAGTCAGCTGAAGGAATAGGTTCAAGGTTCATGGATGTTTATTTGTTGCATACATATTACCTATGTGTGAAGTAGTGACATTTTCATTGCTATTTGTCCCACAGTGCCACAATAAACACTTACGGAAAAAAAAAATAGAAACAAATATAGTATAATAAAAAATAGAAAAATAGAAAACAGTAAAATATGAAATACCTATATTAATATTAAAAAAAACATGCATTAAAATGAAGTCTGGAATGAGTAGAAATAAAGTGTAGAGGAATTTATACAGATTACAGTTTATAAAGAACTATTTCAACTGTTTTGTTTATTTGTGTCTGTGTGTGAGGTAAGAATTTCAATAATAATTATAGACTTATAAAAATCATTGTGAATCAGAGGTTATTTTAGATACAAAAATTTGACAGCCAATAAAATATTATTCAGTCTGTGAAGAAACTATTAAAATAGCCATTAAAAACAAACAAATTAAAAACTGTCAGAAGCATACGTAACATACAAAATGTACATAAATTATTTTTCTTTTATTGGCTTTCTTATGTATTGTTCTTGTTTTGTTGATTCCTTTTCATTCAAATTCTAGGTGTCTTGTGCATTCATTTGAGAGTTTGTAATTACTGTATAGTGTAGACCTCTCACAATCACTAAACACACACACACACACACACACACACACACACACGGTATGATGACTTTCCTCTGACTCAATTATTAATGCAGTTAATCAATTCCATGCCAAATCTAAATCTAACCTTAACTTCCTCTGTGACCCAGAGCTTTTGTTTTTTCTTTAACAAAAACTGCAGTTCTTGAAGAAAATATCTGTCTTCCTCATGGGGATCAACTAAAAGTCCACATAAAGTCAAAACTTTCAGACACTCCTATCCTAGTGTGGAAAGTTGTTACAAATTCTGAAACTTAGATATTATCATGCCATGTTACATGAGCCCTGGACAGAATTTATGCTAGGGACTGTGCTATGAAATGCAAAATGTGCACATTTGCCCAAGCCTTTATTTCCATACAGGCTCAGTTTAGATGGTTCAGACTGCACATTAAATATAACAAACAGAATCATTCAGAGAGTGGTTCATAAGTAACTTTGAGTAAGTTTTTGTTGTTTTGTTGTTTTGCTTCTGTATTTAATTGCATGGGTTTTGAAATCAAACAAGGGGCTATGAGGTTACAGTGTAGAAATTCAGCTTTCATTTGAGCATATTTACATCTCTATTAGATTAGCCATATATTGTTTTGTTTCAAATACAATGTGCAGAGCTAAAACACCCAAAAATGATGTCACTGTCCAATTATTTACAACCCAAACTGTATATAATTCAACTAACTGCAAAGGAGAGCATTCTCCTAGGATTTGTGTTAATTTTATAATGGTTTAAATCTAACACTGAGAAACAACCACTGCAGCTTTACTGACCAATTTCCACTGCTTCTACGTTTTCCATCCATTCCCAAATTCCCAAATCTTGTCCTTCTCTAATTACCATATCATCTCAGCCCCCATGCACGCCTCCTCCTCCATCCTCTCTCTCTCTCTCTCTCTCTCTCTCTCTCTCTCTCTCTCTCTCTCTCTTCTGTTTTCTGTCAGTAAAGTTGCCCCATTAGCCCCAGCACAGGAGTGTTAAGAGTAATGGCCCTGCCAGTGTGAGAGCCAACACAGGGGAAATAATGTTTCCCTCACCTGGCCTGGAAACCTCAGTGCAGGGTAATGAATCCTTATGAGAGCCAGGCAGGGGGATATTGTTCCCTTGGTTGTGGATGGTGGGAGGGGGAGACAGGGCGAAGGCGAACCAGGGAAATTCACAAGCTGGCTTGTTTTTGCAAGTCATTAAGTCAGTGTTAATCATCTTGGAGCATTTTCATAAGTTTGCTGGGAAAATTAAGAAGGATGAAGGGAAGAAGTGAGAGAAAAGGTTGGAGGGAGAGGGAGTCCATGAGGAGAGCTGATTTGTGTGGAGTAGCTGTAGCAGGTTTCCTGACACATTTATTATGATGACTTTTCTCTCTGGATTAGATGGAATCGCTGCTTAATGGAGATTGCTTCGGAAGATTCAGCTAACCACAGTGTCTTAGCTGTGTTTACAGGGGCTAGAAAACATATTCATAATCATATTATTAAAATGATTATAATGTATGTTTTGCTTTGAATAAAGTTATGGCAAGAATTAAGGACTGATTCAGTGGCCTGGGTTTAGAATTTGTAAATGACTTATGACCAAGGAAGTTATACTCCATTCAATACTTTTTTTTGTCATTTATGCTGCCTAAATTTGCATTGTATGGGCATAACCACCTGTAACTAGTGTGCAAACCTTAACCTAGTTTACTTTTTTCTCACCATAACGCATTCAAAGCCATAGAGAACATTACATATAGGGCTGAGAACAGATCTCTCTGTGTTTAAAACCAAAAGGTCATGAATATCAGATAACGTCTTTTTTTCAGCACTGAGGATTCAGCTCTTGAGTTTGCTCATAACGTGGCTGTTCTTTGGGCATTGTTTTGCAGGGATTTGCACATTTCAAGCAAAGAAAATGCAGTCCTAATTTATAGCTCCAGTAAACAAAAACAAATCACTATTAACATTTAATACAGCATTCCACCAACACCTTTTATTATTTTACGCATGTTAAATAAATATCTTCTGTTCATAAATAAAGCCCCCCATGTCTCTCATATTTGCTTAAAAAATATTTTCCATGTTGAGAACATTTCTAATTGTGGCCTGGAAGCAGAGCTCCAATAAACCTTCCTCAGTGAACCCTGGTTCTGTAGCTGTGGGAGCCGAGCATCATGATATTGCTGGCTCAATAAATCTCTGCTGTTTATATAAAGCCTACGTGATTCTGATGACATCATTCACATAATTTTGCCTATAATTTCTGCCAGAATTTTAAAGCCCCAGTCAAGATTTACTAAAACTAGCAGGTCTGGTATTTTGGTACACAGCACTATAGTTACACCCACCACAATGAAGGTCTGTTTTTATGGGTTTATGAAACTTCAGTCCTAAGGTGGCCATATCGGAGTACTTTAACATGTTTAATATAGCAAATGGTACCAAATACTTCTATACCCTCTTGTGGTTTAGTCAATTATGCATTAGCTTGTGAACAGAATTTCTTAAACTCTCTCTGCAGTGGCTCTCCACAGCTGGATCTGCAATCATTATTCTCAAGTCTACATTCATTTCCTATTTTGTGTTTTGTTTTACTGTTAGAGAGTCTGAAGGTGTGAGAAAAAAACACACCCACTTATCTGTCACATCCACTGTACTTTCCATATGCTTTCCTTATTCAGTTGTGTGCGTGTGTGTGTGTGTGTGTGTGTGCGCGTGTGCATATAAAAACCTTCAGCTAAGTTTTCTTTAGGTTACAGCAACTTTCTAATGGATGGCTTTGTGTGAGTGTGTGTGTGTGTGTGTGTGTGTGTGTGTGTGTGTGTGTGTGTGTGTGTGTGTGATTTCATTTGGGTGCCAGTTCACACTTTTTCAAAGTCATTATAAAAAAATAACTATGATATTTTCTCATAGTTAATATTCAGTCCCTCCTTATTTGTCAGTAGAACACACTTAACATGTATTATGTGATGTCTCAGTATCCATGTCCTTGAAAATCACACAGTGACATATTTTCCTATCTTGCTCTTCTCTCAATTTATCACATTAACAAGTAACGACTCCAGATGTTTTCTCTTCATTTTTTTATTCAGCTAAATTGCTAATTGAATCTGGCTATAAAAGAGCAGATGCTTTCATGCTCAGAATGCAGTATTTCTAGGCACAGACATGACAGGACGCCAGAAAACACTGGCTTAAAATTTAACCCACTCTATGCTGAATGCCACAATTGAGACTTAAAGTATTTTAGATTTTATATGATGAAGGTTATTACTTATAACAAACTCTTGGTTTTAAAATATCCTGACATGAAGACTCAAATAAAAAGACTATTCTATTTTATATTATTATATTATTATTCAACAAAGACGTTTATTTCACTGGAACCTTCTACACTAAACCACACATAATACCTCTACATTGTCCTCTATCTACTTCATCAATCTACTTGATCCAAAAAGAAACAGTAAACAGAGAGAGAGAGAGAGAGAGAGAGAGAGAGAGTATGTGTATTGATCCAGTGAGGAAAATTATTGTTACAGCAGAATAAATATTGAATATGGCACACTATATTTATTTATTGCAAAATAAAAAAAATGTTAAAAATAAAAATGGGGAAATAAAAGCTATAATTAAAAGATTTCCATACTAACAGACTTACTTATATTGTATTTGGATTGAATTAAAGACAAGTAGAGGAGTATGGAAGAAAAGTGCTAGTCAATTTCTATGATTGTCATATAAAAGTCATTTTTTTAAAACTGTTGAACCCATGACAAATGTGGTTAGAACAGAGAATATTTTCCTTTTTTCTTGGAAAAAAAATTAACTGAGATTTTTTTTTCGCCACCATTTGTTTCACATTTGCAGAAACTTCTGCAGCACATCTGTGGGTTTTCCCTCTTTTACAAAGCCATTACAGAACAATGTGCTTTGTTTGTAAATGTAACTTTAATTTTACAGTGCTTATCCATGAACCATGGCCATTCCTAACTTCTCAGCTTCACTATCTGTGGATTCATGATGGGATACAGGGACTCTTTCCATGCTGTTTTATTTAAGGATGTTATTCTTGGCCTCTGCATAGCCCAAAGTCAGCCCCTGGGTCTTTTTCCCAATTGACCGAACCGCCCACATGTCATCTGTCATCTAACCCCGTCTGCATGACAGGTCACTCATGCTTTTCCACCAGCATGGGGGGTGTATGTGTGTGTGTGTGTGTGTGTGTGTGTGTGTATGATGGTATTTAAAGTGGAGGTTTGGTGTGTGTGTGTGTGTGTGTGTGAGATTGTATTTAAAGTTGATTTTTTGTGTGTGTGTGTGTGTGTGTGTGTGTGAGATGGTATATTAA
>JAOTRN010000051.1:213641-230383 GCA_028566695.1 Bagroides melapterus
AGATAAAATTTTATGACAAATTTATTCAGAAAACCATGAAATTCCAAAAGGTTCACATACTTTTTCTTGCCACTGTACATTCAATGAATTCTGTAAATTATTAAATAAATATTACCTGTTACATTATATCTGTAGATTAATATAGTGCCATGTATACCTATATTAACAAGGACAACATTTTGAGTGGCATCAAATGTTGTGGGGGTAATTTCAGTTTTAGGCCAAATGCAAAACTAGTTTCTTTTGACAATTTGGTTGTGAAACATGTTTTGACTGAATTGTGCCTCATGAAGCTTTCATACATCAGATGTTGCTATGCATCAATATTGGTTTGCACAGCAGGAGGCACAGTCTTAAAGAGATTAAAGTCAGCAAGAGGTCATTTTTGCAGATGAGAACGGGAAGGACCAAGGCATCAACGTGCGGCAGAAGGTAAAAGAGATGTTGGAGTTTGTGCAAGATGATGACAGGCTGCGAGAGGAGAGGAAGAAGGCCAAGAAAAACAGGGACAAATATATTGGTGTGTCGTCTGATAGCATGGGGGACTACAGATATGGTGAGTCCAGCTCTCAGAAACGATTTACTCCGTTTTCTCTCTCTCACTTATACTCACTCTCGGCCTAATACTCAGCAGGGGACTCGCACTTAGTTGGATGTGCTATGACTAGGGAGTTGTTTATCATGTGTTATTCCATGGTGGTTCTCTGTCTTCCTTCATCTTCGATTCTGTCTTCCTCCCAGGTGGTTTGTTTGCCAGATGAATGAACTCTGGCTTCATTTTCATAGCCAGTAGGACTATTTCTTACCAGATCACACATGCATTTAGATATTTGATGTTACTAGTTTAATATCCTTTTGAAATTTAAGCTTTTAACTATACATCAAGCTACATGTTTCTGTGATCCTTTATTTCGTCCTTTTTCATTTATTTGATCTGAATAATGTGCAGTTGTTTCAGTATAATTAAATCAAATTTAGTGGTAATAATCTTGCCATTGCATGAAAGGATTAGTGCTCCCTGACACCCTGTGTGGAAAAAGTAGTACAGAAAATGGATGAATGTTTTTATTTAAATATCATTAGGACTTGTCTGTTTGAGAAACCAAGCAAAAAGGAATTCTTAAGTGTCTATAGACAAAGGATATGCCTTGCACTCTTCTGTTAATTCTGTATCTACCTCAGTATATACACATTTTATTAGGAACATATTATGTACACCTCTGCATTCATGTCATTTTTAATGTATTCAGTGTAGATGGTCATGTAGATATAGGTCAAGAGCTTGCAAGAAATCTTCACATCAAACCACTCTGAAATGAAGTAACCTTCTTGTTGTGAAAGATGAGCTTGATAGGGATTCAATATTTCAAAAGAATGATAGGATCTTAAATGACTTGGCTATTACAGTACAAAAGACTAAAACAAGTTTTACTTGTAAGTTTTGCAGTCAGGTTTATTGTCCGTCTTTGAATTGGCTGTTAATATATTAATTGTTTCTGTCTGTTTAAGGTGCTGACAGGTACGATTCACGCTCCAAATGGGACAATGACTGGGAGAGTAATAAAGGTGCTTTCCCATTTAGTGAGAAACTGGGAGAGATCAGTGACAAGATTGGAAGCACTATTAATGATACTATAAACACCTTCCGTCGGAAAGACAGAGATGACTCGCCAGACAGATTCAGGTCTGGTGTCAAACTTTTTTATCTTCTATTCTACAGAAAAACAGAACAGAACTGACAAAGACAACCTGAGATAAAAACAATAATTCAAGGCATTCAGGTTTCTTCTCTGCACCTAAAAACTATACAAACTTTTAAACATTGAATTTTCTTAGAGTTGTCTGATTAAATAGCACTGGTATAGTGACTTCCTTTAATTTGCATTTTCAGTAACAAATGTCTAAATGGATACATTCCTTGTCTATCTAATTGTTACCAGCTGCAGGTGTATTGTAATATGGGTACCGTGGAATCTATGCACACAGAGAGAATATATGCAAACACTTTCAACTGCTCTTTTTTTTCAAGTGACCCAGAGGAGGACAAGAATAGAGATCTCCGAAACAGGCAGTCAGGCAGGAGTGAATTCAAAGATGACGAGGAGACAGTCACTACCAAAAGTGTTCAAATTGTTCAGGCCACAGAGACTACTGCCACACGAAAGAAAGGAGGCACCCCATCAAAAACTATTGACCTGGGGGCAGCTGCCCATTACACTGGAGATAACCTTGCCACGAACACAAATGTCACCCAGGTAATAAAGTGTGTAGCCCTTTATGGAATCAGGAACCATAGAAGCCTGCACTTAAATAACTAAAATCAAATAATAAACATGAATAAACACTGTACTTTAATAAACTTGAAGGAACAGATGTAATTGAATATAAAGCTGTACATGTTAATTGTTAATGTCACATAGAGGTTGCTGTGGATTTTGTTTAATTATGCCTCTTATTCTTGCATCAGCCAACTGTCTCAGGTACAAGTCAGTCCAGTGGCGATCTGGTAAACTTGTTCATGGCAGGTTCTACATCCGTGAAGCCAGCTTCCACAGGTTATTTCAATATATTTGATATATTTTAATGTGGCTAAATATCTTTGGTGTGGAGGATGGTAATTAATGCGAGAATTAAATCTCAGATTTATAGTTCTTGTATGGTTAATATAACTAATTAGATGAGTTTAGTGGTGTGAGCTGTTGAGTAGATTGTGTTCAGTTAGTTCTGATCCATTGCTGAAGTAAAGCAAAGATACTTGAGTTCAAGAAGATAAATAACAGTGTCATTACATGGCCTTGTGGTTTTGAAGGCCTTGAGTATGTGTGCGCAAAGTGCACCAGATGGGATGTCCTGTAGCCCCTGTCCACTGGAGCAGTTAGTTGCCAGGGCCAGATGTTAGAGTGGTCCCTTGTGGAGGTAGAGTGCTGAGCAGATGTGTTGTTCCCATTTCTTACTATCTCCTTCTTCACTTTCATAATATACATCAGTTGAACAGCTGCTTCTCTCCCTCAACATCAGTTTTCTTACCACATTTCACTAAATCCAACAAAAAACAAGGACAGTGTGTGTGGGCAGAAAACAGTCTTTTTTTTTTACTCTGAGGTTATTCATAGAGAAATGTAAAGTATTGTTTAAGTTACATGAAAGAATTTTACAATGGAGATAAAAAGCAAGTTTTCTCTATGGGTACAGAGTTGGGAGTGGGTTAGTTTTGAAGCATCTTATTAAAACTAGAAGGAGGTCTGCCATGTATCTTGTTTTCAGGCTTTAAAAAAACAGACTTTGTTTTAAAATCAGTTATGCATTAATAATCTCTTTTATTTTCATTCCTACTTATCTAGGTTTAAGCTCAGACCTGTTTGGAGGCTTTGCAGATTTCTCATCACCTGCAGCTACAGCCAGTCTTCCTTCAGCAGCTGGTATGCAGGTGTACTTACTGCATCAGGAATTTTAAGAATAGATCTGGTCATTGGTATTGTCATTGCAACCCATTTAGCAAAGAAAACCATGTGATGTTAGATAAATCAAATCTAAGCATATTATAAACGGGTAGCAAAAAGTATTAATGGATTAGTTTATTTAAAGCTAGGCTATAGAAATTCACTCAATCTATATTTAAACCACTGGCTTTAATATAAGGTCAAGGATTATTGTTATGTATTAGATTGTTTGATTAAAATAGTTCAAATTGTAAGCATCTATAGAAGAAAAACTTTCGTACAGAAAAACACTTGTACACATTTTTGTGCTCCAGCTATTTCAAGCAAGTGACACAGATGTAACAGAAGGCTGTTGGTATTTGTAATGGGGCCATCGCCTGTTGTCATCATCTGCCCTTTTATAAAAACCAGAGAGCAAAAAGCTCTTAAATATTAAAAAGGAAAGGGAGGGTAAGCCATATGGTTGAGGCCTGTGCTAAAGCTAATGGGGACAGACACATTTCAGCTCACGTTGAGCAAAATGTCTCCTACTGTCTGCATGGTAGAAAAGGGAAATAAGCTGGACTAAATTCGATGCTCCTCTGATGCCTAGGATAATGAACATTTGTCTGCAGATGTGCTTTTGGCAACTGATATTTACCAGCATGTTATACACATTCTATACATTCTAGGTGCTGTTTGAGTCTCAGTTTTGTGAAGGTGTTTCATGCCATATTAGAAGTATAAAACTAGACTTGAATAGTTTATATACAAACCTCATTTGTTGCTTGTGACTTGATTTCATATTTACAAGCTATTCATTATAGCCTTTTGTCCACTTAGCTTCAGCACCTAGTGGAAATGCAGAGTTTGGGGACTGGAACGCATTTAAAGATGTGCAGCCAGCCAGTCCGCCCATGAATCCTCCAACAACAGACATGTTTGCACCCACTTCTGCCTCTACAGTGCCCTCTGCTGACCTCTTTGACCTCATGGGTCCTTCTCTCAGCACCAACATCAGCGCTTCCCAAAGCATAAACTTCTCCATGACCAGCACTCAGAACACAAGCCTGCCCTTATCCAAATCTCAGGTGTGTGTAACCTCCCTTTATTGTGTCATTTTCATATTTTGGAGATGACTAATTTTTATCATCTGTCAAAGATTCATAAATTTGTGAATCTATCAGCCTGCATACACCAACCTTTTTTTCCTTAATCCCCTGGATGTAATAAAAGCTAAATACTTCAGATTCAGATTCATTTGTAGTTTTTTTAGTTTTCTATTTTTTTAATAGTTTTCTTTTTAATATGCAGTGATAACATGGTTCTTGTTTTACATTGACATCCATAGTTTATAATGTGTTTCTTGATTTTACATTCCCTTCTTCACATTTTGCATCTAAAACACATTAGGCTTTGTAGAGTATACTGATTAAAATAACTGAAGCCCCTTCTCTAAAATAATTAATACAGCATGTTTAGAGTGGAAAAGCTCACTAAACAAGATTTACCCAAGTAAAGACAATACTGGTTGTGATTCTAAGCCGGCGGTTTTGAGAGCAGAGGAACATGAAAGCAAGACAAAGGAGGGTTAACATACAGCACTGGTACAATTTCCACCCACCCCCTTCACATTATCCACCAACCCCTGCCCCTGGGACACCCATCATAGAGACTAGCAGAATGAGGAAGAACAAGTTTGAGTCAGAAAATCATTAAACTGAAACAAAAGCCTCATGTAAAGATGATATTTGCATGCTAAAAACCTGACCTACTTTAAAATGGCAACATTTGTTTGGCTAAAGAAAAAAGTAACCCCCCCACACATGCAAACAATAAAACAAAGCTTCTTAGTCATCATTGTTATAGTCCAATAACTGTCAAGAAACCTGAGAACCTCAAGAGAATTTGCTGCAATCTCTAGAATTTTTAACACCAACCCATATTTAGTACTTTTTTTTATTATTATTATTCCTGCCTTAAAGAATTTCAAATGCAAGTGATATCAAAAAAATATTACATCCTTAACCATAACAAACTCTTGTAATTATCTTGTAAAACAATATCACCAGTAGTTTAGATGAATGAGAAGACTGGAATAAAATAACTTCCTCCTTGGTTTATTGAACTGCTGTTGTTTTTCAGACTCTGCAGAGTATGGGGACTCCACTGGTACCTCAGCAGTCTATACAAAAACAAGAAGCCAAGAAGGCCTCCATGCCATCCACTTGGTCTGATTCCAATGTCAACATCAGTCTGGACTACCTGGGTCCTGGCATGCATCCTCCCAAACCAGCTCAGCCAACACTCAGCATGATGCAGCAGCATGGTAATGACTCTGCACTGTATAAACACACAGCCACACAAAACACCTAGTTCTAATAGCCAGGGCAACGATCCATCTCAAAACAGTCTGTAACCCCACATGCCTACACTGTTGGATTTTTAACTGATTGTTAATTTATGTAACATGGATCTATAATGGAATGGCTTGCTGTAGTGGATCAGTTGTCTTAATGATATGTAGTATTAACTCAAAATCTACATACAATATCAGAAATGTGTTATTAGCATCACGTAAATATAATCAGTAATGGCAATAAATAATAAAACAGCAACGCCAACATTGGGGAACTGAGCCCCTTAGCCAGTACTGATTCTGCACTGTGATCCTTCTGAAATCCTTAAATACCTTGTGCTTATAAAGGCTATTCTATACAAAGAAAAGTAGAACTGTGTTAGTGGTATGCATAGGTAGATAACCCTGTATCATAGCCTTTACATTTTTAGAACAGAATGGCTGTGAATTGCAGAACACTGCAGTACAACTATTAGTATTATTAGGAAAGCTGTGAAAATATTGTTTAAAAACAACTTATTTTCCACATTGAATATTTGTTCTTTAAGACACTTGGTTCTTCTTTTTTTGTTCTTTAGGAGGCCCTGTCAACATGATGACGCAGGGTTTTGCTGGCTTGAACCTTGGCATGCAGCCCAGCCCTGCCCCTGTGCGACCCCCCATTAAGCCCATGATGGGAAACATGGGCATGCCACCTGCCATGGGAGGGGGGGTTATGGGTGTAACTCCGGTGGGAGGCATGCCACTCAATCAGGGCATGATGGGAATGAACATGACCATGGGGATGCCAGGAGCTGTTGGCATGGGGATGGGAATGTCAGTGCCAGTCATGAGCATGAGCCCTTCCATGACACAACAGAAGCACGATGCTTTTGCTGACTTTGCCAACTTTGGCAAATGAATAGGAGAGATGGAGGTTTTACGCTAGGACAATCTTTCTGGAAGGCAGGAGCATGAAGGATTATTTTTTTAAAGAGCTGCAAACAAAGAGTACTTGAAAGATGTCAGATACGGCCACACAGAATTCTATTCTATTCCTTTCACAATACTGTTGTGTAAAAGGGCAAATCTAAATAAAACAGCCTGGCCCATGAGCCACATGGACAGCAAGTATAACCGAGAAATATATGATTGCACTTTCCTTTAAATCTTGAAAGAATCTTAACTTCAGGATCACATACATATAGATAAATGTAATGACATTGACTGGCCAAAAATACTGTTCTCACTCCTTCTCCATGTCCTTCCTGAGGATTATTCAAATTCAAATTTCAATTTGTTTGGTCTGAAGTTACTTCCTGTCCTTTTCATTCTCCTATATATAACCTTGTAAATATTATTGAAAATGGATATAAGTTATTTAAATCTAAGATTTATTCATTGAAATATTAATAATAATGGGGCTTTTCAAATGTTGTGAATCAGTGCAAAACTATAGCAAGATGGCATGAGTGAGAATCATGTTGAGAGCAATCGCTGTGGCCTTTGGAATGGGAATATATTTTTATAGAAATGTGATCTGTTTTGTATTTTTCAACCGAATGTACATCAGTCACACATGGAGGCTTTGGTCATTCAATGTCCTTACATACACGGTGCCTATCAATCTGTTGCCTATACCTTTTTCTCTTGAAACTTTCTTAAGACAATATGAAATTACAGTATTTTTTATGGTACTGTAGACATTTGAGCATATATGTATGCACGATTTCTTTTTTTTAATGTTTGTTCCCATTTTCACTGCATGGTTAGTGTGAATGATTAAAATGAGTTTTTTATGATTTCTGAACCTAATGGGATTCTTTATTCCTTTATTCAAGTCAGGTCACGGTGAGGGAGTTGGACAATGATGTGTACTGAGATGAGTTAGGATCACTGTGCTGTTCCACTCACTGAGTGGAATGTTGTGTCTCTGTATTGTCAGGAGCAGGGACTCAAACTGAAGCCTGTGCCATTCAAAAGCAGCACATGCACATGCAAATGACCAAATTCTGCCTTCTCTTTTCTCTTCTTTCCAAGGGATTTATGGTTTTCTCTGGGGTGTCATATAGGGGCTATGGATCTTTACTGCAAAACACTATAATTTTTATGCAAATCTTAACCCACCAACAGAACTTTCCTTCTCTTAAGTGTATGTCCTTACATCCATACACTGATTTGATTGTACCTATAATAGTCTTTTATGTCTGAGATTAAAGAGTTGATTTTCATGTGAATGTTGATGTTTTTGTACTTAATCACTGTAAATCTACATTTTATGTTAAGGATTAAAGTTAAAATAAATGTAACTTTTTTCTGCAATTATTATGTAAGTATAATTTCATGAAGCTATATTTCTGTAACATTCCATTTAACCTTAACCAGGTGATTTAGTGACTGCAAATCACTGGCGGGAGATCAAGGGTTGTCAATTCACAAATTACAAAATGTCTTTTATTTTATGTTGTTAACTTTGCAGTGTTTAGTAATAAAGTTGTAAATTTCACCGAAATGGAGATTTTGGGCCATAGCTGTGTTTAGCCATAATATGAATAAAGTGAAATGCTGTGCACAGCTGAGATTTATGGTGGTAAGAGTGAGTGCCAGCACAGGAGAGCCTCCATCTGGCCACATGTGTGTTCCCACGGCCAGGGCCAGATATTGCATATGCACAACACAGCCACTTAGGAATAATACAGCTGTAAGATGGCCGGACAGAAACCTTTGGCTAGTGTAGCTATGAACGGTTTGCTAGGAAGCTTTGACACACCAAGATGTAATGCTCGTCACGTTCATATTAATCCTGTACTTTTAGCTGTAGCATGAGATCACTCTGAACCCTCCAGATCAATGGTCCAGGTCAGGTGCAAACATCTGGAGTAAATAACTTAGTGAGAGATTTGCTATCAAATCTGATTGTATGGAAACAAGAACATTGGTAGGGTTGTACGCATTTTCTGTAAAATCTGTGAGCTCTTGTGTGGTCCAAATGTATCAACTGAATAAGAAGAATATTTCGTCAACCTGGAAAAAAAAGACAATACAGAAAAAAATAATCTTTGAATATTAAATGTGAAATACTTTTGCGCCTTATTGAAGTAGGATCGATCATAAAGCATAACAGCTTCCCTAATAGACTAAAATGCACTTTGTATGTATGCATTTGCATTTTTTCGCCAGGAAAGGTTTAGATTAAAATTAGAATTCAAGGGGAAATGGTTTTTTTAAAGTTCCATGAGCTGCAGTAAGTGTATTTATGCCTTGCGTGCATAAAGAGTAATCACGATCAAACCCGTCAGTACAGCAACAGCCTGAGTGCCGTGTTCAGTTTCCAACTATAAAAGCTCAATTATTCACGCTGTGCTTTACGAACTCCACTGAGACTGGTGTGTCATTTCTAGCTCGCGCACACACACACAGACATAAAACTAACTGGACATTTTTGTTTCTTTGCCCCTTTCACAATTATGTTCGTCTGAAATAAATGGAAACTGGCTACTAGTGGGATCTGGAGTCAAGATTTAGAGACAGGCTTTTAGTTTCAAAGTCGCTCTTACAGCATTAGTGATAAACACTTTTTAAATGTTTATGTTCAAATATTTCCAAGTATGTAAAAGATAAGTGAAGTACAGACATTAGTGAAATATTAAAGATTTGAATTGTCTTTTGGCAGATGTCAAATATAAGCCAAAAGCATAGTATTAATAATAAACAATCAGGAGCAGATAATCAGGATGCCGCACGTGGGCTGCTCATACCGGTCTCACAGCACCACCTGGTGGACATCTCTCTGAACAGGTCATTGCCGCTAAAACATATTGCAAATAAATATGAATTTGGTTTATTTATTTTCTCTACTTATCCAAGTATGATTATATTGATATCAATATGATACAATAAAAAAAACTCAGCACCTGTCCTCAATCAGAAACAGCATCTATCCCAATAAACAGTTCATACAATGCTGCTGCTAGTACTGAATATTCACAAGCAGGACATTTTCTCCCCGGATAAAGAGCTGATTGACGTGACGACTACATACTCTTCCATACTCCACTCTTGACTTAGACATCTTCTGTCTCTGCTCCAAACCAGCACCAGATATATGAGAAATGTCTGTGCCAGTCACTGCCAGGTTTTTCACACACTGTGCCAGTCTCTCCGATTGATTGGACATTTGATCACTGGCAATGCTGCTTGTGCTGACACAGTGTTGCTCAACACTTGGCTTGTGTGCTTTTGAATTCTCAGTCTCCACTGCTGCTTTGCCAGATGCAGCTTGAACTTGCAACTTTTGGAACAGCTGAAAACAAGATGATCACAGATACAGAGCCATCAGATTTCTCTAGCCTTCAACAGAACATGATACTGATCAAAATAAATGGTAACAAATATAAAATTGGAAAATAATTAGCTAACTATCCTGTGAGCACAGGGTTGAGGCCAATCTGTTAAAACACACCCTCAGACCTAGGATTCATTTATAACCAATCCACATCTGACAGATTTCTGTGACGAAACCCACATGCACACTACTTGTATGCCTCAATCAGCTTACGAGCTCCCTAGGTTGTGAGTCAGTCTATGGTATACGTGAATTTGGCCACTGGTAAGGACTCATTACACACTGGGACACCAATGACTTTATGTCATAATTTTCTTAGCATTTCTGTCATGATACTTCAAGGAAGAGGCTGTAGGCTAGCTCCTTTTTTTAAATCATTAAAAAATGTAACGTATTAAATTTTATATCATTAAAATAACTAATCATTTGTGAGGTACTGCAATGATAAGGTGCTTACATTTGTAGAAGTTGTTGGCTGAGAGTTCATCTGTTCAACAGATGAGCACTGGTTTTGTGGTGTATTGTGGGATTTTTTTATAGCAGATATTTGAGTGCACTGTAAGGCTTTCACAATTGAGACAAATGTCTGACTACTGAACTAGAAAACTGATTGAGAAGAACCCTGTGAAATGTAAAGTCACCTGAGCACAGAATCAAACCCAAGTACCACTGCAGAAAAAAAAACGTAAATTCAACATAAAATAAACTGTTAGCAATTTTATATGGAGACAGAAAGAGTAAATATTTATCTGCATAAAGACGCCATAGCCATACCCTTGTAACAGTCAGTGCTTTTTCATGGTAGAATGCCTTGCCGAGTAACGGCTTCCTGTACGTTTCATCCACATCCACCATTGCCTAGTTACAACACAAACGAAGAGTCAAAGCTACAATCAATGCAAGAAAATAGTGCATTATTATGACAATAAATGTAGAAAGGATATGATTAAAAAAAAATCTGAATCAGCTTTTGTGTAAATACATTTAAAAAATATTACATTTTTAAATTACTGCTAAGCTTTCAACAGTTTCAACAAATTTTCTCTGGTTTTAGACTAAACAAACACACTTATTATATCTGAAATTTTGTGTAAATTAAAGAGGCTGCTTTAGGAATTTAAAATCCTTAAGGATTTACTTTAAAATTCCTTATCAAAAAATTCTAAAGGATTCCAATAAGAAACTTGAACGGGTTTAAAGGGTAATTTGTTTTAATATATTGTATAAAAAGGAACTAACAAACCTTCTAGGTATTATATACTATAGTGATTTATCGTATTTATGTCTTGTTTTAAGTTTCGTATTGGAATCCTTTAGAATTTTTTACAAGCTTTCTTGAGGGGAAAAAAGGCCTCCGCTCATTTTCAACAAATGCTGCCTTTCAGATAGTCTTCTCACGGCTTCACCGAGACCCATAATAGTCACAGCTCGATACGAATATTTAAAACTAGATTTTTTGTTTGTTTGTTTTTTAAATTACCAGGTTCCAGAATTTGTCAAAAGCCACCACGAATCCGGTACAGACTCCGCGAAGACCCTTAAACGAACGAATGTGGACTTTGACTCTCAGACGGTGCTGGACGCAGCGGTTCAGTTCACCCAAAGGACTGCCTTCATGCACTATATTGGGGGGGAGACAAGGGGAGAGAGAGCGCGCACAAATAACAGTTTTTCTTATGTTGTGTTTGTACGCTATGGCTAAAAATGCGGTTTCGGGTAGATTTTATATTTTTCACACGACACATACACGGCATTCTCGTGAGCACATTTTTTGGAGCCCTGTGTTTTGCAGGTCGCTTCACTCCGCTTTCTTCTGCTTCTTCAGCCGGATTTTTCACCATGAGTTGTTTCAGCCTCTTCATTCTCTCTGGATCCGCTACTCCCCTTGTCGCTTTTCGGAGCTTTTTCTCCACATTTTCAGGTTTCGCTCTTCCACGACCGCCATTCATAAAGCTCTCATATTCAGCAAGGTTGTTAAAGCACTTGACGTTAGGATAAGGCAAAGGAACTTCTGAAGAATACAAGGCGAGTAGCGGATCAAACTGATCTGAACTAATGTCCAGTTTCTTGTCAGTATCAGTACCCGTATCATATTTTTCTCCTTTCTTCTGCTGCCTCAATGCGGTTAAACTTAACATTTGATTACAACGAACCGAGCTGATTTCATTCGTTACTTCCCTCTCACTTTCTTCCATTTTTTTTTTAAATAAGCGCAGCCTCCGTGGACTGTGGGAAAGTTTGTTAGCGTGAAGCTCGCACACAAACTAATGTGTTAAATGCTTCAACTTAAAAGCAGTTGTGCTCTGTAACAGCATTAGTGACTAATCAAACACCAGAAATTTTTATACAAGATTTTTATACAAGAAATTTTTATACAGTAAATATTTATTGTGGTTTGCTCATTAAAATAATTATAGTGGTAAATATATTTTTTAATGAAAACAAGAGTTGTAGATTTTGTTATACCGGAAATCAATATCATTTCGTTTGTGATACCCGGAGCTTTAACAAGGTCGGACTAGTTTAATTTCCACCCAATAGGTGGCAGACCTGATCACGGTCCAACCCAGAAACCGCTCTTTTAAAGACGCAGTGCACTTTGTCCGGTGTTAAAAACGTTATTTTGTGCCCTTCTTAATCCACCTATGTAGGGACTTGAGGGCTATGTGGATTCAGCCAAGGAATAACAGCTTCGTTAGCAGAATGGTTGTTGCTTCGGTTCGGATCTAACAGAAAACCTCGCTCTGGATTTTTAAATGTTTTTATTTTATTCTAGCAACATATGCATTCGTATTTATGCGGTTAAAAGAAATACTATGAAAGTATGTTAGCAGTATTTTTTGATTGTACACAAGTAATGGGGATATGTCATTGTTTTATTTGCTAGCTAAAATGAGTTTTCTTGCTGTTATTTTAGCTAAGGTTAGCTAGCAAGTACATAAATTGGTTTGTTCTCACAACCTAATTAGCTAAGCGTTCACACTTTACCTTGCATTTTGACACCCTGCGGACAACCAACAGATAGTTTCTGTTTGGTAAGTTCAAACTGTAACATATGCGTTAATTAGCCGACCTGTTGGAAATCCTCAAAGGTTTAATGATGTTACTGTACTTCTTTTTCAGACGTGATGAAGTGATTGTTTCCGTTCCTTAGAAGATTTTTTTTAATGGCTTGAGTATGTTTAGATTATATGTTCTGAAGATGTTTGTTGTCTAAAGGCTTACAAACGGACTGAAGGAACGGAAACATTGCTGTAACTTGATTTATAATTAATATTATATTATTTTTTCCCCTCCTTTGTATCCAATATGTCTGTTGATCTCTATCTCACTTACTGCAGCTTGCCATGGAGTTCCCAGGTCACAGTCAGCAGCTCTTGGCCAGTCTACGCTCTCAGCGTCTACAGGGATTCCTGTGTGACTGCACAGTCAGAGTTGGATCCACACGTTTTTTGGCTCACCGTGCAGTACTGGCTTCCTGCTCACCTTTCTTCCACATGTTTTACTCTGAACACCCGGTTGGCAGCACGGCTACAGTAAATGGAGGTCCAGAGACAGACACCGTCAACATTAATGGAGATATTGTGACCCCTCCGGCATTTGGGTTGCTCCTCGATTTCATGTACGAGGGAGTGTTACAGTTGGCAGCACACCCACCTCCGGAAGATGTTCTAGCTGCAGCCAGTTTCTTGCACATGAACGACGTGGTCCGAGTCTGTAAGAAAAGACTGCAGGGTCGTGGACTGGCTGAAGCTGACAGTACCAGGGCAGAAGAGGGAGCAAGTGAAACTGGGGGAGATGGAACAATGTTTAGTGCGTCATCTAGGGAAGGAAAGTCAAATGGCCAAAGGGAAACGGTGGAAGGTGGACAAGAAGGGATCAGGGTTTCAGCATCAAATCCAGCCTTGTCTCCCTCAATAACACAGTGTCCCCAGTCAAGCCAGCTGTCAGCATCTCACACTGACACTAAAGTAGAGACAAATGTGGGAGTACCTAACTGCATCACACACAGCGTTAATCTGGGAAGTCCTGACATGGCAGACACTACTCAACCAGGCATGGACTCTCTTCCAGCAGTAAATGATATAGGTCCAGGCTTGTACTGTTCTTCTCCTCGACCTGCTAGGGCTGGGATGTCAGCAACTGCTAATATGGAGTCTACACTTTCAAGTCCTTGCAGCACCACAGAACCAGTTCATACAGGAACAGAAACTCTGCCCAGTGCATCCACTGTTATGGTTCTGGTTCCTGTGGAGCACAGACAAAATAGAGACTCTAGTCAAGAATCAAGCAACGTTTTTAGGGTTGCCACAAATCATCCTGGTCAAAGCAAAAAACCTACATCATTTCAACGTAATGGACAGAGTGGAACTGATGATATGAGACACACTGCCAGGGGTTTAAATGACCAGCCACCACTGCGGTCACACTCCTGCTCTCCCACAGCCTTGTATTCATCAGGTAGAGACGATGGTAGTGAAGAGACCGCAAAAGTGAAGGTGGAGGCCATTGTAATCTCTGATGAAGAGTCAGAAGACATTGAGGAGATGCCTGTTCGGGTCAGAGAGCGCAGGACAGAGAGTGATTTAGAAGAGAAGGAGAACTATGAGTGCACTAATGACGTTGAGATCACCAATACACACTTCATACATAACCACTCATTAATGCAGGTCCCACATAACCACCAAGAGCCTCTATCTTTTCCTTTTTCACCACAGGGTTCTGGTGCGTCCTCTTCTGACACACCCAGCTTTCCATCTACACTTTTCACAGCAGCTTCTCAGCAACCTGAACAGCAGACAATCTACTTTGAGGAATATCACGATTCTCTTGGAAATTATGTTGAGGATGTGCCTACATGTGCTACTTGTGGGAAGACATTTTCTTGTGCCTATACACTGAGGAGGCACGCCATAGTGCACACACGCGAGCGTCCGTACGAATGCCGTTACTGTTACCGGAGTTACACACAGTCTGGAGACTTGTACAGGCATATAAGGAAGGCACATGATCAAGATTTGCCAATGAAGCGCAGCAGAACAGAGTCTGACCCTCCTCCATCACCACCTCTTCCTCAGCCACCTCAAACATAACATGCTCAGCCACTAAGCTATTGCAAAGGCTAATATATACACCTGCATTTTTGAGTTGTTTTTACAGGTTGTGTGGACGAACTTTGCAAAGGAATGTTATAGTTGGCCTTTAGTGTCAAAGTGAGCATTCAACCCCTACATACAACCTAACCTACATCATTTACATACAACCTAACCTGCCAGTGGATATCATTGTCCAAAAACAAACATTCCATTCAGGACATTCCTACGCTTTTCAAGAAGTATTGGAATAGCAAGCCAATTATTTTGTTTTTGCTTTACACTGGAGACATTTGGGTTTGAATGAGATGATGATAATTAATTTCCTGATTTTTACATCTAGATGTGATGAACAGCATAGAACATTGTACCTTTTATTTGAACCATAGCCATGAATATTTTGGAATAGGGTTCAAAAAGAATACATCTTACTGCTCCCCAGTTATTTTTAACACTTAATAGATCAGAATGTTTACTTTTGTTTTGAGTCCTGGGTTTCACCTGTGAACACTGCATTTGTTGTTAAAAAGAGCTGTCCATGAAAGTAAAGTCATTTTGAAGCTGAGAAAAGAAGGAAATTACAATAATATGGGATGTCATGAAAAAGAAAGAAACCAGTGGTATACTAAGCAAGGAAAATAGCAGCAGCTGATGACAGAAACTGTGTGAGAGTTGTGAAGAAAAACTCCAAATAGCATTCAGTGCCAACCAACATAAGATGCAAACCACTCATCAGCAGGTTGCAACAATGCTCTTAGGAAAACCAGAGATAACAAATTTAAGTATAATGCATGCATATATGCAATTTGCAAAGCAATACAGACATGAGACACAAATGGTCTGGAAATAAGATTGATGGTCCAGAGCAGGGGTGGGCAGTCTTATCCAGAAAGGGCCGGTGTGGGTGCAGGTTTTCATTCCAACCAAGTATAAGCCACAGCTGAGTATATTGAAAGCCAAAATCAACTAATTAAACAGATGGAATCAGGTGTGACTTCTGCTTGGTTTGAATGAAAACCCACACCAGCCCTTTCTGGATAGGATTGCTCACCCCTGGTCCAGACCATACAAGCTGCTCTGTGAAACCTGGTGGTGGTGGTGTCATGGCTTGGGCTTGCATGACTGCTTTTTGAATTCACTAATCTTTATTGATTTCGAGTTACATGATGGAAGCAGCAGCAGAGTGAATTTAGAAGTTTACAGAAATGCTGGAAAAGCATCACAAAAGAAGAAATCAATAGTTTGGTGATGTCAGTGAGTCACAGGCTTAATATAGTTAGTGCAAGGAAGCGATTCATAAACAAATATTAAGTGCCATTTATTTTTAGACTGTTTATCACCTAAGAACTGGGTGGTCTGCTACTAAAAGTGCCTTGTTCTGAGTTGTTTAAAACATCTAGATCTTCTTATCCATTTCATATATCTTTTAATTTCAAATCCAAATGTCTTGTAGCAAAAAAAAAAAAAAAAAAAAAAAAAAAAAGGGGGGGGGGGGGGGTAAATTTTTTTTAAAATAATTTTTTTTTTGGGCTGTAAATTAAAAAAAA
>JAOTRN010000051.1:235028-274093 GCA_028566695.1 Bagroides melapterus
ATATAAAATGAGATTGGTTTTGCATTAATTTATTCTTAAGATTTTAATCGCAGTACACGTATGTATCAGACATTCACTGCTCTTTTATATAGAAACCGCACACAAATGGATTACATTACGGCTCTGAAGGTGCCACAGCGTTATGCACAGCTTTACAGGTAAGTGACGTCCTGTACTACCCGTTTAACATAGTCACTAATGTATGCACATATAAACTATATAGCAGCCACCTTCCTGTTCATGATTTATTTTTATAGAAAACATCTATTAGAGAAGGGCGTTTTAGACCAGCAGTACAGTGTACAAAAACACTCAGATGGAACAGTGACTCTCCCGGTCTTCCGCTCGGCTCTGTCTCAACTGGATCCTCTCACACTGCACAGCTCTGTGACTCAGGACAGCTCATGTGAAATCATTCAACTACAGGTTGCCATAATCTCATAGTCATATACATAATTTTAAGTTTGTCATTGTAGGCCGTGAACCCATTTACCTTCCCTGTGTTTGTTGTTTATAAATAGGCTCCTCAGCTGTCAAGGAAAAGCAAAACGAAGCCTTATAGAGACAGAATGATTGAGGATGTGCAGGAACTGGTGACGACTAAAGGAGTTCAATGGAGTAGGGAACTTGAAGATGACCTTCCCAGTGGATGGCAGCGTCATGGAGATCTGCTTTTGTTTGGTGATGGATGCTTTTCACAAGCCATCTGGAGAAATTTTGGTAAGACAACTTGTGTATATATACAGATATTTGGTATTTTAAAAATATTAAAAAACATTTAAATGGAAAAAAAGTGCAACAACCTGGTTGTGTAAGTGTACTTACAAACACATTTTGCTTTATGGGTAAGCGTTTACCAACCTAGCACATCTTTATTATTCATCCTTGCCAAAGTGCTTCATATTTATTAAATTGCAAAATAATTTTGCTGCATTCAGCTCTCTTCAAGTCATTCTACAAGTTTTTGATAGGATTTAGATCTGGACTCTGACTGGGCCATGCTGTAATGTTGATCATCTGATGCTGTTCCTCTGTTAATTTGTTAACTTTGTGCTGGATTATCATCTTCAGGTGTCTATCAGAAACCTGCAGGTTTTGTACCGAAATTGTATTTGCAGATGTTCATGATTCCCTTTGTCTTGATTACTGCCTCAGTGCCAACTGAAGAGATTCAAGATTTTATTTTCAAGATTTTTATTTATTACATGCAAAGAGATGCACACAGAGAAGAGCTACCATGCTTTATCAAACAGATCTTTCAGCATTAGGTCTCATCATACCATAGCACATTTTGCCACAAGGTTTTGTGAAATGGTACTTGCCAGATATTTCAGCATCTCTTCTTCTTGGCAGCATTCTTAATAGCTTTTCTTCTTGTCCTCTTCTCATTTTTGGAGGACATCCCATTCTTGGTAATACAATTGTGCCAGGGTTTTTTCCTCTGTTTATTAATTATCGTCTTCAAAATGTCCTGGGTCATCTAACGTTATGGAACTTTTTTATACCCCACTCCTGATGGATACCTTACAACAATGAGCTTACATGTTTGTAAGCTTTTTGTGGACCATGGCTTCAGCAGTCAAATGAATCCAAGATGTGAAAGCACTTATTCAGCCATAGGCTATTGTATTTTTTTTGGGTTTTTTTTCCCCCCTAAAGTTATGTTTTTCTTGAATTTTCTTGGTTGGTACAGTATAGTAAACATTTACAATCTGCAGTTTTAATAGAGTTGTGTATACTTTATATCCATTGTATTCTTTATTCTTTATTTCTCTGATTTGGCAGCATCTGTCCTGATCATCCAGAATTAAGTATAACGTGTGAATAAACCACTGTATTAAGTATGTAATAATATTCCTATTAATATTCACTCATGTTTATACATTTTTCACAGCCATCTTCACTGACCGTTTTGTATTGGCCAGTTTGTTTAGACACATCACTGCTTGCTGTCTGTAGGGTATTTTACTGCACCAAAGTCAGGACTTAGCAGATGTGCTGTGTTAAAGATGCACTCGAGGTTGTTGATCATGCTATTGATAGTTGTTATTTTTAGATATAATCAATTTTTATTGTACATACTATTTCTGCTGTTTTATTAAGAAATAATATAGTTTAGCTTTTATCATGTTGGTGTTGCACTGTACCATTTACTGCAGTCTTTTCCTTAATGCCTCCGTCAGTCCTGGAGAATGTCTAGCCATCCATTCTCTATACCACTTAACCTCCTATCCCTCCTATCTAAAAGTAGATTTTATTCATCTGGTGGCCCTGTGGGATTTTTGGAGTCTTCGGAGTCTTCAAGATTCCCGTCACTGGTGTAATAAATATAATAAAGAGTACAGTACAATAGAATAAAACTCAGTATTACACGTTGAAACCCAACCACTTATTCTAAAGGAAAGAGTTGCTGATGGAGTCATTGCATAAAGCACATGTACGTATATCAAATTAATTTAATAATGTACTTTGTCTAGAAAGAGAAGTGTAAATCTATGAAAATCTATGAAAGTGAGTGTGTGGTGGTGTCTCGTTGCCGTATGTGGGGCTGTTGCTCTTCAGTCTGTGGGTTCCATTTTATCAGTTCCCTACTTCAGTAGTCAGGGAGCTGTGTCATCTGTTGCAGTGGAGTATTCGTTGAATTTTGTTCCTTAAAAAAACTGACAGTGCACATTAAAACCAGGGAGCATCAATGCTCACTATGTTCCACTATGCAAATTTTCTCATCATACTTTCACAAGCCTCTCACCTCAAAAAATGGTCGACAAACTTTCAGCCAACAAATGTTAGTAGCTTGTTATCTTTGTTCTACTGTTTTTCTCAATGATTACTTATGTTAGCATGAATAAAAACTCATGTTAACAATTTTCTATGAGGTATAGTTTGTAACAGGTTTTTGTAGTGACTGATGAGGAAGTTAGAAGGTCACTGAAAATTGAGTCATCAGTGTCCTAGTGTGTTGAGAGCCAGAGTCCTTCCATTACCAGAACTGGTGTATGCGATGTACTGATTGAGATGCACCCTGTGACACCGGTGATCACAGTGAACAGCAACAGTTTCTCCTACAGTGCCAAAGCCCCTGTACACTAAAATCAAATCACATCACAGAGAATTACTGAAAAGAATTACAGAAAAGTAAAGCTTACTAAGTGCTTAGTTTATCACTTAGTTTATCACTATTAGCATATCTTACATTTGCATACCCATGAGATTATCTTTCAGCTGGTCTCTCACAGGTCTGAGATTGTCCACTTGGTTAGGCTACAGGTTTGTGATATCTGCTTTCTGTATTCAATGCCTTTGCAAGCGAGATCATTATTGAAGCATGTCATGTAACTTCATCGTCAGCAAACCATGACTGCCTGGGTAACATGCCTTCAATAAACAGTAACATAGGCAGTTTACTCAATACTCCAGCTTATATTTATTCAGCTCTTTAAAAAAATGTGTGCTGTTTTGCATTGTATGTATGCTAGGTGATACTGTAGGCAGGACTACTCTCAAGTTCACCCATGGAGGTACACATTTCTCTTTTCTTGCACTTTGCATTTATTCGTTCAATTCAATTTGATTTTTCAGACATTTGTCTCAAAGCAGCTTTACAGAAATAAAAAAATAGAATAAGAATTATGATGTTTAAATTTAAATATCCCTAACCAAGCCAGAGGCAATGGTGACAAGGAAAAACGAGGATGAGAGTCTGAGAGAACTCATCCCTCACCCTCATTCTTTCTACATCTGTATATAGTCAAGTGGAATTGTGTAACCAGGAGCTTTTAAGCAACTTATAAATCAGCGCAATTTCTTACTTAATAATAGATTTTATAAATCTATAACATAAATCTTATCTAACATATAAGACTTCCCCACAGAATTTAAGTTGATGTTATATTTAAAAAAACTGGACGCCATTATGTTGAATGTTATACACCAGTGGGTGTTTTGAAGAAAATGTCTTTTTTTTTTTTTGTAGAAACCTCTTATTATGGGTAAATTATTGCATCAAAATTAGACTGATGTGACCCATTAAGTCAGTACCATTGACTGAAGAGTAACACACACCGACATTGTTGTTGGAGATGTTATGGAGAGAATTTCTTTTTTGTTAATTCCCCCAGGCTCTGAGTTGTGGTTGGCTGTTGCCCAGGCACTGGGAGTGAAGCGTCTAGCACGAATAAAGCACATTTCCCAGGATGGGTGGCGCACCCCAGTGGTAACAATGCTGTTAGGAGATGACAGCTATGTAACTCACGTTGATAACCACATCAGGTAAAACCTTGCTTACAGCAAAGTCCTGTTTGAAGTGTGAATAATGAATCATTTCAGATGAATTAAAGTGAGGTGTATCTTCAACCACTTACACTTCCCAGATATGAATTTGATGTCACCAAGTGCATGTTCTCCTTCGGAAACATCACAGAGAAACTGCGAATCTCGTCCTTTGACTGCAGTGGGGAGACAGTGGTTGACCTGTATGCAGGTATGTGCTACAGGCTTGTTTAGCTCCGACATTCAGACAAAGCTACACTTTCATTGTGAGTTCAACCGCAGATTTGTTTCTCTGTCAGGAATTGGTTACTTCACACTGCCATATCTGGTACATGCCGGTGCTGCCCATGTGCACGCATGCGAATGGAACCCACATGCAGTTTCAGCACTACGAAAAAACCTGCACATTAATAAAGTAGCTCATCGTTGCACTGTGCATCAAGGAGACAACAAACAAGTAAGAATTTATTTTTCCATATTTGCTTCACAGACAAAATCTAGAATCTGGAAATATTCTTTTAGTTCATTGTTTGTACTTTATAATATCAGAAGATAACAGATGTCATTTCCAGTCCAGAGAAATGCAGATTTTTTTTTTTATTCATAGTGGTGTCAGCTGCAAGGAGATTAACATTTAAACGATTAAAGTTTAATAGTAACTAATTTAATCTGTGAATTTTGAAGGGATTTGTTTGGCTAGCAAATAATTTTATCATATGGATTTAAAAGATGTTGTTATTTAACAAAGAACTACAACTAATCTTTAATATGCTAAAGGAGGCATTGATTTTTCAAGTGTCTGTGCTTTGTAGCAGTCACAGGAAAGGCTTCAGGGCAGAGTACTTTTGTACTTTCCAGTTTCGCTGGAGATGACTATTTTATTTTATATGGAAAAAACATAAAAAAATAATAATATATATATAGGGTTTTATTTTATATATAGGGTTTTATTTTATATATATAGTTTTTTTATGATCCTTCTTTTTAACATTCTGCAAACGTATGAAATGTATAAACTGATAACGTGCCATTATTTACTTTTTTAAAAATAAAAAAGTCTTTAGCTAATTTCTGTGGTGTAAGAGAAATAAAACACTTTTCTCCACTGTGTTGGGCTGCATCACCGCAACTCATGACTGATTATTTTCTTTAAGAATATTTTATTCCTTACTCGCTAAAATTGGAACAGTACATTTACTATTTGTTCTGCAGTTAAGTGCTATTTCCTGGTGAGGACCACTAGGTTGTGAGTCTATTCTGGGATCCATGAGCAAGAAACAGAAAGGCACCATAGACTGGACACACACACATTCACACCTACAGGAAATTTAGCATAGCTACTCTGTCTACCAGCAGAGAGGGAAAGAAAATGGAGAACGTTGAGGAAACCCAGCAAATACAGGGAGAACACCCAGAAACTTCACCCAGACAGCAACCTGCTGAACCAGGGGTCCTGTGGTGCCACTCATTAATTCATCAATATTTAATTTCTGTAATAATAAGGGTTTCTCTATTTCTACTGATTATTGTTTGGCCAGATCTGTTAGACAGTATTAGCCTTAAAGTGCTATCAAAATATTTGTTTTTTTCTGCAAAGATGATGATATGTATTAAAGCAGTCACGGCCAAAGTCTGGCCCCAGGGACAGATGCAGCATGGGGATGGATATTAAGCCAGCAGCATCCTTTCACCTGACAGTGGCAACAAACTTTTACTTAGCAGTTAACTAAAATGCAAGAGCTTTATTTTCCTGAATTTGCAGAATGATTTATTCATCGCTACAGAGTTAATGTACGATGGTGTCATTTCCAAAGAGCTTGAAACCACTAAGCATTTAAAACCCTCCATGAATCCTTGAGAATTCTTAACTGAAGTGGATTTTTACATATAATTATAATCATTATGCAAAGTTCTGCTGCTTTCTATTTACATAAACCAGCCAATAAGCAGGATAGCCTTTGTCTTGCAGCATCTTGGCAAAAAATAATTAGCAGGTTGCTAAATGAAATAGCACTGAATAATTCTAAATAAAACATAAGATTTGCTGAATTGCCAACCATTTAATCAAATTCAAATTTTATTTATCACATACATAAATATACACAGTATGACGTAGTGAAATCATGTTGCGGTGAAGTTAGGATAATTTATTCCACTCATGTAAAAAGTAATGTAATATGTCCTATCTGTTCAGTTTTTATAATAAATGCATTATTCAACATTGACATATGTTCTGAATTAAATTCATTCTGCACACTCTTCCTAGCTGTCCCTGATTGACCTAGCTGACCGGGTAAATCTAGGACTGATACCAAGCTCTGAAGATGGCTGGCCAGTGGCTAGCCGTCTCCTGCGGAGAGACACTGGTGGATTGTTGCATATCCACAACAATGTCACCACACCAATCCAGCATCAGAACCTTCAGCCATCCTCTGAGTCACTGACTGAGGGAGAGGGAGATGTAAATGGACCCCTAAACATTTGTAGAGACAAAGAAGCATGGAAGAACTGGGCCAAAAACACAGCAAGCCACTTTGCCCAACTTCTGAGAGATATCACCCAAGCTGAGTGGAGAACCATCATTAAGCATATAGAACATGTGAAATCTTATGCACCGCACATAAACCACATAGTATTGGATCTGGAGTGTAGACCAGTCAAATAAGTTTATTGTATTCTTTTTGTATGCTAAATAATTTTAATTGTTATTTTTAAAAAGAAACTAAATTTTAAAAAAAAATAGACTTTGCCATGTAAGACCGAATGCAAGCTTGTCACCAGTAACAGTAAACAAATGATTACAGTGGCTGTCTGCTGTGTAGCATTCATTTGAATATTCCATAGAGCGGTGAAACAAGCGTGTGTGTGATTAGCATTCCTGCACCAAACCTTGTCATACTGGTATAGTATACAAGTAGTATACAATTTTTATGATAGAAACTTGGTATAATCAGAATGAAGCCTTTTAATTCGTGTTGAGGTGTGTGAAAGCTGTGTAGTGACAATAGCCAACTAAGAAACCGTGAGAGGTGTGTGTTTATATTTACATTTGTCTGGGTTAGACTGCTTAAACACGTAATCAGATTTGGTGGGCGGGGCAAGCGCTCATCTGAGCATCTATACTATAAGAAATTGATGTGGCAGAGAGGCTCCGCTGACGTGTGTGTGTGAGCGAGAGAGAGAGCAGGGGAGTTTTCCCATCTTCCGGCATTGTACAGACTTTTTTTTTAACCAGACCTGAATGTACGTACGGAAGCAGCAGCACATAAAAACCTCAGCAAACGTTGGTAAGTTAACTACTTTTAAAGGATACGACGGTACATTAAATGCTATCGTTAATTTAAACGTTCTGGTCACAGCTGACCAGTGGGGATTGTAATATGTATGAGGAATTCATGAGAATAGGAGTGGACATGTATACAAATGCAAACACAAATGTCTTTGTATATGTGCTTCCTTTTAATGTATTTTTACGGTGTGTCTAAGACTAATCAAATGAGTTCACCTTATGTTAGCTGGGTTAGGGTTGTCCTTCATCACTATCCTTCGCAATGTGTCGAGTTCCTGGTGTATTGTTTACTTCTCAGCCTTTCTCACCTTTCCACAAGTGTTTAAAAAATGAGGAAAACCTTGGCATTAATCATGTTATAGGATATGTGCCCCAAACCAGTTTCTATTCACTTTGTTAACGGTTGACGGCTTATTATTTCCATTTTCTCACACTTTGCTTACTAAAGCCTAAAGTAGAGGGTATGATTGGCGCCAGTGATTATTAACCGGCCAAAGCGACATCATTAAATAAATGTTAACCAAAGGACTCCACCTGAAGTTGTCTTTACAGGGTGGGAACGTTGGGATGTTTGCTTTTCCTTTTCTCACTGCACTGCCTGGTACAGTTTATCTGCTACAGATCTGTGCTGCTGTCTGAACATTCGAAAATTCTAGACATATAATTCACATAGAGTTTCTCAGAACCAGTTACTGTTTGAGTCCGTCCCAAAACTCCTAGCCCTTGCTGCGAACCTGGCTTATGCTGCCTGTGAGAACTTGGTGACTTTTAACCCATTTGACATTTATAACCACAGTATGTAAATGTCCCATGAGTTTGCCAAACAAATTTATGTTTGCAGCCAACGCACAAATACAATACTAGATTTTAAAGTATAAATATCCTCTTCAAAGAGGGAGTGAAAAAAGAAACTCTAAGAAACTTAGATCTGCACTGTGCCGAAGTATCTGCCCTTTTTCTAAACAGCATGGGCCACAACTATTTGTGTAATCTCAAAAATGCACATGCGCACTGAGTCACATTGCAAGTACAAAGTGTCATTTCTGTTGACATTAGCGATATTTTGTTGACTTTAGGCATTAGTACCGGTGCCTTTCCGCAAAACGTAAGAGATCAAAATCAGTTTTCCGTGCCAGGAAATTAAAAAGGAAAATCATCACATCAACGCAATATTTTGTTAAAGGATTTATTTCTTTATTTCTACAGGAGTAACACGGTCATGCCTCCAATGCCTATAGTTTACCATTTCCAGATCTGGTTATACACAGTTGAAATAATTGTCTAATTGTCTTAATTATATACCTACAGTTATATATACCTACAGGTGGAGCAGAATCATTAAAATGGTAAACCTCCCCCCTCCCCCCTCGAGGCATTACCGTGTTCCTCTTGTAGTCAACTTTGGTAAAAATTGAAAGAAAACTGAAAAATTCCATTATATGAAGACAAAGCTTTTTTACACCCCAGAAATGTAATGTAATTAGTTGCATGTGCCTTTTGTATCACTAGAATTACATCGTTATTTAACAAGCAGAAAAAACGTCCCAAGCCATTTTTGTTTAAATACTGAATAGAGTGTAAATATTATAAAACATTAAACATTAGCTTTAGCTGCTGCAGCCATATAGACCTAGTAGTGTTTTTTCCTGTTCATCACTTTGAGCATTAGTACACATTTTTGGGGTTATCTCTCCTCCACTCCCCTCCCCTCATAGGTTGAGTTGGTGCAAGCCATGGAGACCATGAACATGTCCTTTTTGACTGACTCAGAGAGGGAGCTGATCTTAAAGGTGCTGCATCGGGATGAAGAGCTAAGGCGAATAGAGGAACATCGAGTAAAGTAAGTGCTAAGTGTTCATTACAATGTCTTATTGAAGTTCTCTGGAATCTCGGGCCCTGTGCTTTTATTAATATCGGATACTTATGACAGTGTATACTGATAGGTGCAGATGTATTTGCACACTTGCATGCAAGTGGAAATAATAATAATAAATAGTATGTTTATCTTACACACTGGCACCTTCAAATTAAATTTCCTTTTTCAAATTTAAATACATAACTATAAATACATAAATATATACAAAGAACATTTTGATTTTTGAATTTGAATAGGCCTGTGTTTTGAATGACTTCAGCACATCTGCAGCTGCAGGACATCACTAGTTTCTCTACAGTCTGGCAAATGTAGTGGGTTTCTTAGCAATAACTTTGACACCAACTACAGTTACCTCAGGTTATAACTGTTGACAAAGATCTCACCACAGCAGTGTGATAAATTAGTGAACCTGGCTACTGTAATTTGATATCATTTTTGTTCCACAACATAAAGGTTTTTGTTGAAGTGCCTTGGTTATTTTGTAAAACATGCTAATAGAAGAGTGGTGTGTCTACAGCTAATATTATTTTAGTCTAATTACTTAAATCTAAGTAGTAATGATTGTCAATATTTCCGAAAAAGTCGTGTTTATTATATTGAAATTAATAATAGCGGTGAACGTGAGTGAAAATATGATATAAATATGCTGTTAAAAGATAACATAAAAGTAAAGAGATGTCATAGACAAAGTTGCTCCTTCCAGTTAATTTTGTACACAGTGGAGCAATCTGTGTGTGAATACAATTTTACTCAAATATTGTCCATCACTTTCTTTTGCCACCATTCCCTTTTGCTAAAAAAGTATAATTTTATTTAGTTTTGTTTGTTTCTCATTGTGTCTGGGATTTCCATTGTATATATTCTAGTAAAGTTATATTTTTGTAAAGTTAAGCAAAACACAAACTATTCCAGTCCTGGGCAGATAAATATAATTTTTATAAAGGACACTGCATTGTGACAGACATGACTTTAAAATTAAGAGGGGAAAATTTTTTTTTTTTATATAGGAAACTGAAAGCAGAGTTGTTGGATATCAGGAGAAAGGGAGCTAAGCGCAGCAATGGCAGCTACAGTGAACACAGCTGTGGACGATGTCAGGAGCCCCTGGGTCGTCTAGCTGCCAACTCCAACCAGTGCCCAGTGTGTAAACACCAAGTGTGCCAAAACTGTCGCTCTGTCCGAGACAAAGGGTTCTGGCTGTGCAGTGTGTGTGCCAAAGAGGCGTGAGTACAAACATATAATGCATCCCTCTGAGCTCAGGGACATGGTGGACTGGAAAATTAGTTCCTTGGTTTTAATGGAACAGGTTAATGGTTAATAGAAGTACTTTTTTTGGTGTTCCTTCTCAGGGACCTAAAGAAGTGTACAGGCGACTGGTTCTATGATCAGAGGGTAAATCGTTTTTCCACAGCTCCTGGACATGACATAGTGCGAGCCTCACTCAGGAAGCGGCCTCCAAGTATGTGCAGGAAACAGATACCAGACAATCAGCTGTGCTTTCACTATATTTTAGAGACAGGGCATGCAAAAGAGAAATAACTGTTGAACTGTAATTTTTATTCTTGACAAAAGCTGTTCAGTAGTTACTGGAAACTATAGACACAATGCAATTACTAAAAAAAACAGTAGTGTAAGACTATTATGTTCCTTTGACATCCCAGCAAAGAAGCGTGAAACTACAGGGGAAGTGTTGCTGAACAGTCCAGACTTGAACTCCAGCCAAACTTTACCAGTTCCAAGACCCAGACTGAAGGATCTTGCTCTGGGAAATAAAAGGTAAACCCACCAGATGAAAATGTGGGCAAGATTTCAATATATAGGGCAGCAGTATGCTTAATTTATGGATTACTTGTTATTTATTTTATTTGCTCTAAAAAAACATTTATTTTTGAAATTGTCAGCACCTCATTAAGAGAAACCCCTGTTAAAAGGTGGAGAGAATAACGACTTTGAGCTTCATAGTAATGTCTGAAGAATCTCTAGCAGTATTCATGAATTTGTCCCTGGTCGACAATATTCCACAGTCCATGTGTCAACCTAGAAAAACTGTGTCTTTATAGACTTTGTGTGCGGTGGCATTGTCATCATACTGGAACAGATAGAAAGACTTACTATTTGACCTTTATCTGTTGCATTGTAAATATCAGGAAATGAAAGCTGAAATTCTGATGTATCATCACAGATGTACATATTCCACTTTTGATTTATTCATCCCTTGCATCTGCACTCAGTCCCTCCAATGAACATCTGCAGCTGAGTGAAACAGACATTGCAGAGACTGCCAGCCTCAACAGTAGCCATGCTGACATTGACTCTGTCTCTAGTACTCCATCAGCACAGCAATGCAGGTTTACTTAACTACTGGATTATTGCTAAGAAATTATTGTGTATTTATTTATGAGCACATTAAACAGAAACTCTTTTGAATTTAGGAACGAGGTGGTGAACAGTTCAAGTGAATCATTTTCTAATACCTCAAGTGTTTCCCCTTCCACTAAACCCCACAGTCCTTCTGGATCCTCTGTAGGCACTGAAACTGTGAGTGAACAAACATGCCTGACTCTTCCCAGCCATACACTCCTGTCCCTACATCTCAGCTTATTACAAAGTGCAGTGAAAGACTGGGGCATTATTTTGACCTTCTGGATTCTGATATCACTGCACTGCATTTGTTTCCAGCTTACCTTTTTACTTGCATACCTGCTGACATAATCACTCTTTTTAATTTTTAAAGTCAACTTTAGTTCATCAAATTAATATATGTCCGGAGTCCTTGAATGATGTCGATGGCATTTTTAAGAAGAGTGTGAGAAGAGTGCACAAAATATCAGGTAATGTTTTTTAATTTCAGCCACATTAAGACACATTCTTTAAAAATACATCTTTTCAATTACTTCACATGTTCTTAAACTAAGCATAAATGACAAGTTTTGATAAATGATAAATTTTAACTGATAGTTTGCGTTACTGCACATTTGAACTGTTTTATTTCAACTAGAAATATTGTTGCATCATAAATTCCTGTATCCAATTTATTCAGCAAACTGCATTATGTTCCATAGTAATTTAAAACAGGAGGCTTCACTTTGTTTGAGAAGGGTATTTTTAAAGGATGCATTGGTGCCCCCCCTTCTTCCTCTCTCCCCTTAGCTCAAATAACATTTCATTAAAAAATAAATAAATAAATAAATAAATAAACAAATATTGTGATGGATTAGACAGAATAACCCAGCCCTTGGTGACTCTTAGAATATGTTGTCTTGCTGGTTATAGACATGTTCCGGATAAAATATGTTTTTTTAAACCACTTTTCAGACCAAAATGAGATATTTCTCAAATAATAAAGATTCTATATTAATCATAAACAACAGTCACTGTGCCATGTTAATTACATAATTATACATATGAATAAAAAGAGATAAATAAGGTATCAAATTCTAAACAACTCACATTGGGTAATTTAAACACTTCTTCATCAGATCTGTGATTATAAACTTGAATTCACAATGAATTTAAGATGATCTGTTCTCTGGCTTTCAAAAGTAAAGGGCTGAACGATTTTTATGAAATACTGTTTTGTTTGTTTAGATTTTAAGCCAGCCTCTGTAGTGGATGTACGCTATGATGGGATTGAGAACACAGCAGCCTCCATGGGAGACAGAAGCAAGTCAGTTCCAGGTCTAAACATGGTGCGTTTTCTCTTCTGACTGACCTATATAGCAGTCTGTCACATGGGATCCCTCAACTATATTGATTTGTCATACATGCAGTATTTCTTTTGGTATATTCTTGCAGGATGAAGAGGAGGAGGAAGAGGATATTGATAACTTGGTCAGCATTCACAGAAGGACTGTGGGTGAAGGCACTTCCAATATGCGTGGCTCCAGTGTAAAATACTATGTTACTTGTTAATTGAACTAGTCCTTTTATATAAACTCCAGCTCCTGCAAGAATGTATTTGTGATTTTGCAGAGCACTCTGGGCAGCATGATGAGTGTATACAGTGAGGCAGGGGATTACGACATTGTGGATGTCAGCGGGGACATCATCTTCTCTCTCCGCTATGATGAGAGCATGCAGAGTCTCTGTGTTTCGATTAAAGAGTGCAAAGGGCTTGCATACACTGACACTGTCAAAAAGAAGTGCAACCCGTAAGTGTACACCAATAATGATAGCTCTGAATTTAATAGTAATAAAAACGTTAATAAAAAAGTTTCTTTGAAAGAAGTTCATACACATTTTACACTGTTAATCAATGTTATTGATATTTACTACGATTTACAAAATTATGTTCGAGTTCAAGTAAAAACAAGTAAAAACTTTAAAAGGCAGTTTCAATTGGGGGAAGGGGGAGCTTGGGGGTAGGATTAGAGCAGGCAGTGTGGCACAGGGCATTGTTGCTGACAGTGTTGCCAGGTGGGACAGCTTTTCCAGATCGTCTGGTCTCATAAATACAGACAGGATTGAATCAGCTAAGAATTTGATAGCGATTAAAAACTCGAATTGGGTGAAATTGTTGATTCTTACAAGTTATTTTATTTTTGATGCTGTTTATTGACATGAGAGTTATTTACTTTTTTAAGTGAATACTAATTGTGTATTGTATAGGCACAGTTGTACATCTACACATTCAGCCTCTCTCCCTTTAGCTCAAATGAATATTATGATAATATTCAAAATATTATGACGGATTAGACACAATAAACCAGCCCTTGGTGAAGCCTTGTTTCGCTGGTTATGGACACGGTCCGGATAAAATATGCTTCTTGAAAGCACTTTTCACACCAAAATGAGATATTTCTCAAACAATAAAGGTTCTATATTAATCATAATTATCAGTCACTGTGCCATGTTAATTACATAATTATACATATGAATAAAAAGAGCTAAATAAGGTATCAAATCCTAAACAACTCACCTTGGGTAATTTAAACACTTCTTCATCAGATCTGGGATTATAAACTTGAAATCACAATGAATTTATGATACATGAGCAGAAGACCACATCACAGTCCACTCCTGTTAGCCAAAAACAAGAATCTAAGGCTGTCACAGGCATAGACTCACCAAAACCAGACAGTTGAAGTCTGGAAAAATGCTGGATGGTTTTTTTTCCCCCACTTTACTCTTCAACTCCTAGTTTTTTCTGTGTGCCCTCTTGTTCTTGACTGATGGGAGTGAATCCAATGTGGCCTTCTGCTGTTGTAGCTCAACCACTGCATGGTGTGATGTGCATTCTGACATGCATACGAGAGTATGAGTCACAATTGTGCTTATATTAAACATAATTGTGTACTATAAACCACACAGTGATCTTTCCACCTGTTTTGTTTTGTCTCAACCTGTAGGTATGTCAAATGTTACCTCCTACCAGACAAATCCCATCAGAGCAAGAAGAAAACAGCCATCAAACATAATACAATCAACCCCAGTTACAATGAGACATTGAAGGTGATGTAGTAGGTTTCAAGAAATATATAGTCAATGACCTTTCTTTAAAAACTCTGCTTAAAAGTAATTGCTGTATTGGTTGACCAATGACTGACTATCTGTTAATGCATACATTCACTCTAATCTCAGTTCAGACTCGAACAAAAATACTAATTCTTATAATTTCCTCCTTTTTAATATAATTGAATATTCCATTTATGCTGAATTATAATTGTCATGAGGCTTCACCATGTATACCAGTCATTTCAAAAGCAAAGCCTCACTATTCATTCATTGATCTTCTGTATCTGCTTTCTCATATAAATAATATAATCTCGATTCTTTACCTCTCTTTATTGTCCATTTACTTTCTAGTACTCCATCACTCGCTCCCAGCTGATGTGTCGTTCTCTCCAGCTCTCAGTGTGGCATTATGACCGCTTTGGGCGCAACGCTTTCCTCGGGGAGGTGGAGATACCAATGGACTGCCACAACATTGATTCTGGCCAAGAGGAGTGTGTGACACTCAGAGGAAAGGTAGTGTAACAGATGAGTGATGGTCCAATGAAGTGTAGTTCACTCATGTTGTGTTATGTGAAGTATTCAAATAAAATATGATATTAATCTGTGCAGTTTTAAATGGTAGTTTTTTCTGTGTGCAGGTGGGCAGTCCTTTGACACGGTCACCATTTTACCTGTACAAAGGAGAACTGGTGATTTCTTTGAAGTATGTCACAGAGACAAAGACAGTTGGAGAAAAGCCCCGAGGTGAGGGAACAGCTCCCCAGTTTCTTTAGTCAGAGGTGGCAGTAGTACACAAGGTCTTTTCTTAAGCAACAGTGCACTTCTTTAAAGAAAGATTCTGGCAAATATTTTAAATTATATTGTAAGTCATTACTCTTACAGTTGTATGCTGTAAAGACTGTACTGTACAATTCAGTACAAAATAGCTTTTATCTGTCCCAATACAAACTGCTTAAAAATATGTAATGTAGCTAACAACAGATCAATATTTGTAGTGCTATAAAGTATATAAGGACACTTGGAGCTTTATATATTTTTAGATTTGAGTATAATTCTTAAATGTGAGCATCTTGTGTATTTTCAGTTGTTCTTGATATAAAGCAGTATGGATTTACGTACACAATACACAGACCAAACAAGAAAGGTGGATTTGCTTAAACAACTGCTGAAAGCAGCCTGATGCAAAAAAAATAAAAAGATTTATTTTTCATTTGAAAGGTAGTGAGAGATTAAGTACAGATACTTGAAAAATGAATTTAAGCACAGCAATAATTGTAACTGCACCACTGCCACAGTAAAGATGCATGAGAACTGAACGTATTATTGTTAATTTATTCTTTGTCCCCAGGCAAAAAAGCCAAAGTAGAGGATGGTGGAGAGCTGCACGTGTTAATAAAGGAAGCTAAGAATCTTAGTGCATTGAAAGCAGGCGGCACATCCGATTCCTTCGTGAAAGGGTTGCCTGATTAAATTAATCCTAATAAACATTTCATTATCTATTTATGAAGTTGCATTTTTAAAATGGCTTGTATTGGTTCTTCACTTTCCTGCTACATAATGATACTGTGCAGATACCTGCTGCCGTCTACAGGCAAGTCCACCAAGAGAAAGACAGAGGTGGTGAAGAAGACGGTGAACCCGCACTACGACCACACATTTGTATACAAAAATGTGTGTCTGGAGCAGTTAAAAGGCATGTGTCTGGAGCTCACAGTCTGGGACCGAGAGGCCATGTCCAGCAATGATTTTCTGGGAGGAGTGCGTTTGAGCTCAGGGCCAGGTGTGTGTCTAGCTCTGCTTCCTTTAATCAATTAGATGAAACTTTTTCTGCATTATTGTTATATTATGATTAAGAAGGGTCAAGTGATCTTCATAGAATGAATCTTGTGCACATACATTACAGATTACTTTTACTTAGTAATTACCTGCAGAATGGAGCATAAAATGGATTCTGGATGCCTTGTAGAGAATATCATGTTGGTGTGTGTCTGCAGTGCGAGTAAAGGAGGGGAAGCAGGAGTGGGTGGCTGACTCAACAGGAGAGGAAGTGTCTTTGTGGCAAAAGATGATGCAGTTCCCAGATTCATGGGCAGAGGGCAGTCTCCCCCTGCGTTCCTCCATGGGCAAGCGAAAGTAAAGATGCTGCCAATGTGACAAGACTAGTACAGAGCACCTGGTTGATATCAAAACCAACACTCCAGTTTTCAATATTGTAAACACTACAGACCAGGTGACCACCTATTTCTTTCTTTCTTTTTCAGTACAGGCCAGTTAACCAGAGCTATGGACTCGATTTTGAGCTCACAGGTGCAAATCTGTTCCTTTATTTTTATATTTCGTTTTTATGTATAAACATAAAAAAATTACAATATTGTAAAAACGTTTTATAAAAAATTCTGGAGCAAAACTGATGCACAAATGTTAGTCTTTGTTGACATCCATTCTGAATGAGTACAACGGCATAATTCTAAAAATGAGTATACAACGTAGGAATTATTTAATGGCACAAAGCTCAATTACTATAAGTCCTGACTATGATGCACAGTATGTTAAACAGTTATATAGAATTCATTTAATAAATAGTATACAATATTTTGCACTCTTCCTGTTAGCTGTGATATGTACAAAATACTGGAGATTATGATATACATTTATCTCTAAAAACATAACCCATAAAAGGGACCTGTGTGTGAAAACATGATACGTTTAGAATGTAGAATCCTCACAAAGCACAGCTTTGCTGTTCATGACCCCCGAAGTGTTGATCATTTCTGGCTCAGTCACAAAGGTCTCTGTTTAGCTGCAGCCTCTCTCGTTCCTCCTCCGTGAGAAGATACTCCTCTATGTAAGTGTATAGTTCATCTGATGTGGTGGGGTTAATGAAACGTTCCCGGTCCACACCAAGTTCATCAAGCAACACCATGTTGAAGTGGGAGCTAGTGATGTGTAGAGCCTGTCTGTAATGAACCAACACAAACAGAAAAGATCTTCATTTTAATTGTATTGATTATCCTTAACATTCAAGTTATAGTGTGTTTTAAGATGACAGCAAGTGATACTGCATTGTTATACATCTAACCTGAGACCCTCAATGACCTCTGGCTCTAGAAGTTGTTCTTTAATTCGGCCCACTTCTCGAGGGGGAACTCCTATCAATTCAATCACCGTCACATGTCGAAGATCCAGACCACATCCAGCTCTCTAAGGCATTAAACACTGACGTGGTTGAAATGTATTTGTATTTAATACATAGGTGAAAAAATTGAAATTGAAGCCTTAAAAGTATCAGACCTGCAGCATGAGGTTCTGAAGCTTGTAGTACTGGTCACTTGCACTTGGAGTGGACACAATGAGGAGTCTCCTCTTCTCATAGAACTGGTCGAGTAGCGCACCAGCAGACCTCATGTCAGTTTTAATCTCCATCACTAATAAAGGCACCATTTCAGTAGGTGACCCATTTGCTTTTATCCAAAATTAATAAAACAAGGAAGTCTGTTTCCTTTTGGGGTAAAATACGCTCACAGAATATATCCTGTTTAGAAGGTTATTGTATAAGTGGGATTTTAACAGTGTCTCTACAGTGAAAATGATTGTGAATAGTTTAGCAGATGAGTGTGTTTCCCCCAAGGATTGACAACAATACATCTTTATAATAAAAATATATAATGGTCAAAATGTAAGTGCTTGAAAATTACAGACTGTGATTAAAAAATAGTCATTATAGACAAGCAACTAGAGAATTTCTAGCTGTATACCAGATATCTCCTATACACTCCACCATTGTTATCTGCAAGTTAACATTATTTCACTGTGTAAAGTATTTTATGCATTATTGAAATGTGCAGTTTTATTTTTCTATGATCATCATATACAAAATCTTTGTAATTTGCATATCAAATAAATCATGTATGTATAAAAAAAATAGTGCCTTTCACTGTTTTTCCTGAAATAAATCACTTGTTCCTCACTCACATGTGCATTCTGCGGCTTCATCTGACCAGCTGCGGTTAAACAGGCAGACTCGGGTGGAGGTGCCACTCCCCTCAAAACCAGGATCACAGTGATACTCGCACACAGCTCCATAATTATTGTTGTCGGATGAGCAACTCAAGTATCCATGCAATGGGGCCTTCAGCAAAGGACATCTCCTGACTGTGGATCAGGAAGCCAAAGCAGAAATCTAATATGTTGCATAATGTTTATAAAGCACAAGGCTTTGTACAGTGTGTTTCTGGTTGTCAGTTCTTCAGTTATACCTTCAACATGCACTGTAAACTTGCAGGTGGCCATGTTCCGGGCCTGGTCATAGACTTTGTAACGAATTACATACTGCCCCTCACTAAATTCCGAACCTGATTCTGGTCCATTTCTTAAAATCCTTTGAAAGAATGAACATTTTTAGTTTACCGATCCCCAATTTTAGTTTGGGCAGAAAATGTGTTATACATACTGCAGTGATGTGTCAGTCGTATCTGTGGCAGTGGGACGCTCCCAGGACACCGTGGCAGTCAGTTTTCCTGGTTCTGCTACCTTCACTCTGGATAAAGGACATTTCAGTTTGGGGGGATCATGATCTGAAATAATTGAAATTTATTACAATATTAACAATGCAGTTCTGTTTTCCACCTTAGAAATCTGAAGAAATTTGTTTCTAATGTACAAATGTGCCCTGTTATTTACATAGAGATTATAGGAATGCCTTTGTTGATACTGTGAATTAGTAACATTTGACAGTTATTCTAGAAATCCATTCGCAAAAGTAACTCCTTAACACACCATTCTTCAAAGGATGAGGTCCAATTAAACTTATACATTCTAACCATTATTTCACAATGGATCCACTTATTTTAAAATACCAAAAATATCTTAATATAGAAAATAGTTAATAATTATTATAAGTATTAGTTGTTCAATGTTTTTATTTATTTATTTATTTATTTATTTATTTATTTATTTATATTAACCTGAATATTTTGTAAAGGTAAACCTATGGAAACTATTTCATATATACCTGCACATGTTGGCTCTGCACCACTCCAGCTTCCCCCTGTCTGGCAAACACGATAACGATCCCCTTCAAGCTGGTAGCCTTGAAAGCAGGAGTAGTCACACCTGGAGTGAACCAAAAAGCTCCTACTGCAGCTGTATGTACCATGCTGGATGTAAGGAAGGATACGGCAACGTACGTCTGAGAGAATTGGATACAATTGACAAAACAAATTATTATTATTATTATTATTATTATTATTATTATTATTATTATTATTATTATTACTACTACTACTACTACTACAATTACTATTATTAATATTATAGGTACATTGCTTTCTCAAGCCCAAGGCCATTTTACAGAGGTAGCAGACAGCAGACCAGAAAAAAAAAAAGCAAAAAAGGTAACAGAACATAGGATTTACATGAAAAACACTACAGCTTGAAACAGAAAGCCCTTATTGGCACTGTTTAGCTCTGCATACAATGAAATATCGAGCTATGTAAAGGAGTGTGGAAAATAGAACTTATAGAAATACAGTATACTTACAGTTACTATAAGTACTGGTCACTGTGGATATTTTGTCAGCTAAAAAAAAAACCTATGCAACTGAAATCGCCAGATTATGAGTATGAATCCCAGGGATTGCACAGCCATACATGGAAGTTCGGTGGTGAAGTAGGGAAGTAGTAGCTCAGTGGCTAAGGTTATCCCAGGTTCAAACTGCCACTCCTGGACCCCTGAGCAAGGCCCTTAACTCTCAATTGCTCAGCTGTCTAATTTTAATAAATGTAATTTGCTCTGGATAAGGGCATGTGCCAAAGGACATAATTGGAAATAAATAGTTTTCAGCTCAGTTTGCAAAAGCTGAGATAGAAGTGCAGGAGAGATTAAAGCAAGATATAAAAAGACCTGTCTCCAACTGGATACTGTAAACTTAGAGATGACTAATGAGTACAAATAAAGATACAAACCACAGGCAGAGCACTAAAAAATAACAACTTTGTCCAAAATCTCTCAATATTCACTTTAATAGGAATACATGTGCAGTTGCACATTTCCATAAAATAATGCATATACATCAAGAGCTTCAGTTTATGTTCACATCAGATATCAGAATGGGGAAAAATATGCACTGTGCAATATGTATCTGTGACTTTAACTGGGGCAAGACTGTTGGAACCAGATGGGCTGATTTACTGTAAGTACTTCAGAAACAGCTGATCTCCTGAGAATTTCACACAGTCTGTAGAGTTTACACAGAATAATAATAAAAAAAAAAACTATAGAAAGCACATCAAACCTTGAGGTGGACGGGCTTCAACAGCATTAGAACACGCCAGGATCCATGTCTGTTAGCCAAAAACAAGAATCTGAGGCTGTCATGTGCACAGACCCACTGAAAACACTGGATTTTTTATTTCTAATAATGAATAGCCCAGGTTTTGTTAGTCTGTGCGCACAATAGCCTCACATTCTTGTTCTTGTCTGACAGGAGTGTATATAAATATGGCCTTCTGCTGTTGTTGCCTATCAAGGCTCAATGTTTTGTGTGTGCTGTGATGCATTTTTGCTCAACACAGGTGTAAGGAGGGATTATATGAGTTACTGTATCCTGTTTTCCTCTTAGAAATTGCTGTTAATTTACGGTAAAATTTTAACAGCATAATCCTGTTATGTTTAAAAGCAGTACGTTCTTGTTTTTTTACTTGGGTGAAACGATGTAAGCAAAATAAAACGGCATTTTACCGTATTTACTACTCAAAGGAAAGAAAACAGTATTTAACAGTATTTTTGGAACAAAAAACTGCAGCGAGCACACAGGATTTTCATCATTGCGAGTTAATAGGTGAGCACCAATTTTCTCTGCTCGTCAGCATACACAGAAAGTATTATTTGCAAATACAACAAAGTGGTTTTGTGGATACTGGAACTGTGACTATTTTTATACTCTCATGTCAGTGACAAACGGGACACATGGTGAAGTTGAGCTGTATTTTACGGTAAGTTTACCGGTAGCTTGTTTGAAAATGTTAGCTTGCTAGTTTTTCATTAATGCCAGAACCTGCAACGATAGACAAAACAATTTCAGTGTCGCTGTGCTTCCCACTTTTACTAAGCTTGTTATAATTTGTACATGTCTCTACTCTGGGTAGTGTTTTTTTTTTTTTTTTTTTTTTTGTTTGTTTTTTAACAAGCATAGACTTTCCTATGTTTATATTATCTTATTGAGTACATTTCTTTCCTTGCACAAATTCTGAATGCACATATTTTTTTCTCAGGCGCTTTTAATCCTGAGAGAGGCACCAAAGCTGGACGAGTCCTTTCAAAGACAGGTAGGTCACCTACAAAAAGACATCAGTCAACCATCGGGTCGCAACTCTTCTTAAGAAATTGATGGATTTTCAGTGGGACTTCATTTAAGTATACCCATCATTCTCTCACATACCACATGCACACACAGACAGTACACATACTCCTACATTTCTAATTGGGTATTCATTCTAAGAATGTCTTATTTAGTCATTCATTCGGATTTCCTTTCTAAAAAGCTTTTGTAAGTTTATTACGAATTCATTATTGAATATCTAAATTCTGAATCAGATATTGTTTGTTTTATTGTTTGTTTATTTGTTCAATGCTTACTCTGAATGCATTTCAAGTGTTTCAAGTGTCCAATTTTGTTGTTCAAGGAATGATAAAGGAGATAAATGTTTTGAAATGACAGTTTTTTTGTGTGTGTTAAATTTGAAATTTGTAATGTTTAAAATGCTACATTTATGCACTATAAATTTTAAATTTAATTTAATTTTTAGTAGCAAAACTGCTTGCTAAGGTTTAGAAAAATATATTTTTTTAAAAATCTGTTTTTTTTGTTAGCAGTCCATTACTAAACAGACTAAGAATTGTATAACATACATTTAGGGTAGGATAAACCCTCTTCTGAATAAGTGTACATATACATTAATTAACCGTAGCTGATTTTGACAGTATTTTACTGTAAATGTAGAAAATAACAGCTGTATTCTGTATTTGTACAAAACAAAACTGTAGATTTCATCAACAGCAAGACACCGATAATTTAACGGTAACTTGCTGGCAACCGTGCTGCCAGTGAATTGCTGTTTTTTAACGGAGAAAATTTTTTTACAGTGCATACTATATTAGATTTAATCAATCTGGCCATTTTTACCATCAAAGAAAACATTTCCACTCACAGAATTGTCACTCACTAAATGTATGCTCCGTCTCTGTATAAACTCTAGAGCTGGTTATGTGTGAAAATCCCAGGAGATCAACAGTTTCTGAAATACTCCAACCAACCATCTGGCACCAACATCCTTTTCCTCTATTCTGGTGTTTGATGTGAAGATTAACTGAAGATCTTCAACTGTATCCGCATGATTTTATGCAACGCTCTGCTGTCACACAATTGGCTGATTGAATAATTGCATAATTGAGCTGGTGTACAGGTGTTCCTAATAAAATGGATGGTGAGTGTATTTATGGAACTGAATGAAATAAATATGCTCATGAAATTGTACAGGCATTATAATGAAGAGCTGTAGTATCCTATTTTGACTGCAGCAATTTTATATTATATCTGGATAATGTGCCAAGCAGATTTTCTGAAATTTCAAGTATAACAAACTTCAAAAGACAAAGTAAATCTGATATAATATTATTACATGGCAGCGTCTGTCAACTTACCCACATTTTTTTTGCTCCAGGAATGACAGTAAACAAGATGAGCAGTAAGTAAGATGAGTGATGATAAAAGTTAAACCAAAGATTTACATCTTTTGTTTTCAGAATGTAGCACAGGCAGGCAATATTACAAAGGCAAGGAAAGGACACAACATTTTAGTGTCTCTCAGATAATATCCAGATTTCACACTACACAGAAGGGTTTAATAATAAGTCTATCAATGTTAAGAGTAAGGTCTACACACTTGGACAATAGGATCCAAAGACTATATTCCAGGCTAATAATCAAAACTTCATCCATAATTTTATATATCTCAAATGTTTATATCTTGAATTTATATCTTGAGGTGGTGGTATGGATGTGGTAGATTCACAAATCTGGATATCAACAGTGAAATCTCTATTTGAGAGAGCATATAACATTTACCTAGAGAATATACATAAACACAGGTATATAATGAGAGCCAGGAACTGATCCCAGTAGGGACTATAAGTCTATAACCCCAAAGGCTGAGAGATTAGCTTGTCCTGATATATTTATTGAAGGTGACATTGAGGTGAAGAAATTGATAGGTAAATAATACAAATAAATTAAAACAGGGTCAAGGCAGGTTTCTTAGGAAATCTTGGCATGGCATGCATTTTAAAGATCTGTAGGAATATAATCTCAAGTGATATGTTAATGAACTATAAGATAGAGTCTGAGATGATAAAGCAAGAATTCTTTAGGAGAGGAATGAGGGCAAGATTAAGCAAGCAGGATGATGCAATAGATTTTGAGATAAATCCAGTAATATGGTTTGGCACCATACCTCTGGTGTTTTAAGAGGTTTTTATGTGTAAAGGGGAGAGTGAGAAAAGCCTCACAGGGATCAGCTGAACCAGAGACTGCACCTGAGGACACTGAAGAAATTAGAAACAATAAAGAGAGTTTGGGATATGAAATCAGTGCTACTGATTACAGATGAAATATGACAGTGGAGATCAGAAGCATAACAGTGGAGAGGTGATCTTTGATAGAACAAGTCTACTCTTTAAAGGGACCAGCATATCTGATATATCTGATATGCAGCTTATCTTATGTCTAGCTGTAAACTGGAATTATTGTCACAACACCGACATTTAAGACAGCTTGTGGTTCACTTACTCCTGCAGTAAGCAGTTCCTGACCAGCGGCGGCTTCTCATGCAGTGTATTAATGATTGCCCCAGAAGCTTGTATCCACGTTCACAGGACAGTGAACACTGTGTGCCTAATGTGCTCCGATGATTCCCACCTTGTGGGGAGGAACATTTCATGTGCCCATTGTGTAGTTTGAATGTTTGACACCAGTGAGGATCTGGAGAAAAAGAGCAAATACAAGTGAGTGTTCAGTTATGGATTTGTTTTTTAGCAATAGATATTTTAAAATGTCCAATATACTGTGTATGCACTGTGTATTACTAGCAATATAACCTATTTGAACTTGGAGGGTTGTCTTGATAGAAGCAGGTTCATCTGACCCATAGGGGTAAGTGGGAACTCCATACCCTTTCAATTATGCTGAAATACTAATTACCTCTGTTAAATGACAAATTATTTAAAATGTTGCTATTTTACAGACATAAGCAGATATAGTGGTCAAGGCAGTCCTGAAAGTGATAGACTCCTACTGGTTCAGGAATCATCCTGCCCCATGCAAAATGACTTGATATCCCCTTCAGTCACAGCTCGCAACCTTGGGGTAACCATGGACAATCAACTGTCCTTTTCCTCACATGCTGCTAATGTGACAAGGTCATGTCGGTTTCTTCTCTACAATATCAGAAGGATTCAGCCATATTTGACCACCCAGGCTGCTCAGGTACTTGTTCAGTCTCTTGTCATTTCAAGACTGGATGACTGCAACTCACTGTTGGCAGGTCTACCTATGAACACAATTCGTCCTCTGCAAATGATCCGAAATGCAGCTGCACGACTTGTTTTCAACTTGCCTAAATTTTCACACACCACCCCACTGCTGCGTTCCCTCCACTGGCTCCCGGTAGCTGCATGCATCGGATTCAAAACACTGGTGCTTGCCTACAAAGCCAACAATGGACCAGCTCCCTCTTACCTCAAATCACTCCTCGCACTGCACATCGCACCCTAAGATCTACCAGCACTGCTCGACTGGTCCCACCAATCCTAAGGGTAAGAAGTAGGCATACAACAAGGCTCTTTTCTGTTCTGGCACCCAGGTGGTGGAATGAACTTCCTCTAGAGGTCCGAACAGCTTAGTCACTGGCTGTCTTCAAATGACGGTTGAAGACTGACCTCTTCATAAAACACTTGATTTAGCAATTTCTCCCCTGTTTGTATGTGTGTGTGTCCCCAAATAAAAAAAAATTTTAAAAAAGGTGAACCGTGTTTTAGGCTCTTGGTATCTTTAGTCTTGTAACCTACTGAACCTGAATTATTGTATTCAAAGACAGACTTAAAAGCATTTTTGTATGTCGCCCTGGATAAGGGCATCTGCAAAACTATGTAAATGTAAATGTAAATGCTCACCTTGTGAGCATTTTTCATTGGAGGAGCAGGAGACCAGACAGTGAATGAAAAAGTTTCACTGTGTTTATGCCAAACTAGGCTAGTTTGAAAATACTCAGCAGATAGCAAGATTTTGTTTCAGCATATATTTAAAATTATAAGGAAAACTGTAAGTCCAGATGTATATGATTTACAGAACTATTATTGCTGTAAGATATACTGCAGATTGGGAAGGGGGAATGGGGATTATGGAGTGGAGACTTTGTTTCTCTCACAAATTCTGAGAAAGTGTAATAAGAATTTGGAATAGTGTCAGGTTTTTTTGTGTAGGTTTTAAGATGTATTTGAAGCATTGGGAAGCATGCCTGCCACATGGAACACAGTTGAACAAAAGTGCATCTATAACCTATAGCAGAAGTTACGTATGATAGACTCTCTGCTTTTATATATATTTATTTATTTTTTTTTTTACATATATTTTTACAGCAAGTTTTCTACTGCTTACTTACACTTGTAGTCCAGCTCTGGAGTGTAATATGTCTCCTCATGCACCACTTCATTGTTGCTGTTGGTATACATAGCCCCTGAGCCTGTGAGTAAATAAATGGATTTGTTGTGTGAAGGTAACACTGAAAACTATGACTATGCAGAATATTATAATGATTTATTATAATATAAATCTACGTTCTGTATGTTAAGAAGGTAACAGTGTGTATACGCTTAAAGCAAAACACAGCAGCCAAAGAATTTTCAATTATACAAATATGTGGGTTAATAATGCTCCAAGAGTAAAAAAACACCAAGAACACTGTTTACTGTATAAAACACCAAGAACTGTATACTGTATAAAACACCAAGAACACTGTATACTGTATAAAACACCAAGAACACTGTATACTGTATAAAAAAAAAAACCACCAAGAACACTGTATACAGTTTTGTATACAGTCTGAGAAAGCTATACCTTGAATAATCTTCTAAGTGAAAACACTGCAGACTGATTACGTGTCACTACAGGAAGTATGGTTTTAGCATTTTGCTTTGGTGTCCAGGGGATATTTTGAAGCTTGCCTAGAGAATGGGCTCAGTTTGGACATGTGGAAATTAAACTCCAATATGTCTACCAAAACTCACTTTTCTGAACAGAGTGGTATATTATCTTTTGTAAATAACCCTAGAAAATGAATATCATGCCTAACACTTGATCAATTCCAAACACAGTTATATCCTTCACTGAACATTTGAAAAAGGGTTAAGATGTTTTGGGCAATGATCCCTGAGGGATTCTGTTTTTCTTTATCAACATTACGGAAAAAATGGCAATCTGGATTTTACTTGCCGCTCTATGTAACACATTCATTCATTCAAAATCTCTAAGGTTTGGTTTGAGAGCTGGAGCCATTATTGTCAAATTGCTCATTCCTCATGCCATGCGGATGAAGACATTGTCATCCTGGAAGCGACCACTCCCATCAGGATAGAAAGGTTTTATTATAAGGATTAAGGTAATCAGTCAGGATAGTTTGTATTGATTTACTGTAAGGGGACTAGAGGACTCAAAGAATGCTGCTCACACTGCCCATCACCACCAGCACAAGGCAGACACCAATATTTCTAACCTTATTATTCTACACTTCTCAGCCTGCCATATGCATATCTCATGTAAAAAAAGGTTCACAAATCCTAAAAGAATGCAAATGTAAATATTATGACTAATGACAAAAAATAGAAACAGGGTCATTTCTTTTAGTCAGAACCCATTTTGAGAAGATTTTGTAATATATTATTGTATATAATTCCAGCACCTGTCAAAAATGTAGCCTGTTACCCCAGAAAGCTGGTGAGCTTGCACTAGTGTTCACCTTTGTAGTGGATGTGAATGTGTTTTGGGGATGTGGCTTTGAAAGCACCAAGGATTTGTTTGTTGGAAAAGATTTATTTTGAGTTTCAAAACCAGTTGCCAAAATCCATTACCAAATCGCTGAATGACTGGGGATTTTGTTCAAGACTGAATGCTGTGGAAAGGTTACAGATGTTGTCTCTTCTAAACAGACACAGAAAGTTGGAGGTTGGACAAACTCTTTTTCAGTGGTCTCAGCATGAGTACTATATGCCAGTTTTCCATGTTCTCAAAGGGACTGGAAACATGCTGTGGTCTGATGACTGAGACGTTCTAACATACCAAGACTCTTGCACAGTCTGTATCTTTGTGACTCAGTCCATGAAATGGTTTACCTTAAGCAAAAACCTGAGACTAACTCCAGTTGTAATTATAGTGTTATAAATTATTATAATTATTATATAAATTAAATTATTTACTGTATTGTTTTAAATTGATCTGCCAGATTATACCTATTCTGAAGGGTTAACAGGGATTGGTCACATCTGGTCTGAATGGCCATGCTTAACAGTGCAGCCAGATGGGAGTCACTAATTACAAGGGGTTGAGCTCTAAATAATATGGCAGGTAATGATACAAAGACCACAAAGGGACCAGTGTTATTGTGGAGTCGCTTCTATTAGCATCTTAGTGTCAGTATTCAGGAGGTTTGACCATAAACATGTCAGATGTTTTTGGTTATAGATTTCTTCTGATACCTAGGGATACATTGAATTGAGTTGTTTCAAGGCGATTTAAACAGCGCATCTTTAAATGGCAGTTTCCAAATGATAAAGATACATGTCCTAGATCATCTTTTTATTTACGTGTTATTTTATGCACGAAGATGCAGAGTCAACATTTCCAGAGGCATTTCCTGAAGCCCTCCATAAGAAAATCTCAGCGTTATATAAGTAGGAGATTCGATTGTTTCTGTTGATAATCGAGGAAATGAGAGGATCACATTTACACTGTGAGATTTGATGTACTGTCGTGTCTTCTTCCTCTATTTATTCTCAACAGTTGTGGAGAATAAATTACGCTTAAACTGTTTAATTCTCATCCATTCGGTCAAATCAGCAGATTTAAGAAGAACAGATGTTTTTCATACCGCATTAAGCCTGTAAAAGTATTTCCCTTTAGGGAAAGCGTGATGAGCAAGAAACAAGATCACCCAACGTGATCACCGTTTTGCTCGCTTTAGTTCACATTATTATTATTATTATTATTATTATTATTATTATTATTATTATTATTATTATAAGATTTCACATTTTTATTCTACTTATGCAGTCGGTGGAACTCATGCATTCGCTCTGTAACATACCTTCATGACTGAGTCCCAGAACATGATATACCGTAAACAATTCCAAAAGCAGAAAAGCGGGGAAATTCTTCATATCCTCTCCTTGGTGGGGACAGTGAAAAGAAAACCGACCACTCCCGATAAAAGGAAGGAAGGGAGGAAGGAAAAGGAAGGATAAAATGGAAGGTTCTCGGGATGAAGTGGAGACCCTTGCTTAAGAAGTGTGACAGTGCGGGATGACAGTGATGAGCATTAACGCTCAGTTTCACAACCACGGGTTCGTTTGGAAGTATCGAATCAGCACACAAAGCGAGTGTTGACTCAGATGATTCACAAAGCCGATCGGGGTCCAGAAGATTACGCATTTCCGCAAAGGAATAGGCTATAACAATAAAATTAGGTCGAATAACTCAAACAGCACAACAATTGTCATTCAACAAGCAGCTCAATCATGTGTGGAGGATTGCACTATCGATACTGTTTCAACATTACGTCAAAATCTTTTACTTCAAAATGTCCTAAAGTATTAAAACATCAGATGAAATTTATATTTAATTACATATTTAAATATGTACTATGCTAAATATGCTAACTGGAGAGACAAAAAAAAGACAAGTTTTTGCATACTCCAGTAAACTGCAACATTCACGGAGATCATGGTCATGACATGAAGAGAAGGGTATAATTGGTGATTCATTTTTTTCTGTCCAATGAACTTCAAATGACTGGAAGCTATAGCATTTCAAATCAGAGTCTCTTTCATATGGTGGGCATGGTTACACTTTGCTGTTTCATCTCCTCCTATAAGCACTTTTCCACCACACAGTGTAGCAAGCCTAGGGAAAAACCCATAATCCCTCTTGTCACAATTTCCACCACCAACCAAGCTCTTCCATGTTTACAGTATCTTCAGAAATATTCAAATACCACCATATATCATCATATATTTCTGGATTACAAGTGACAGACATTCCAACCAACATTTTGGAGAAATTCATTAATAATAAATAATCACCATTTTAAATACTGCTTGGATAAGTAATTGACCCTTTAAAAAAGAAGTGGGCAAATCCACCTTCAGCTGCAAAACAGCTTTTAATAGTTTAAGTATTTGGGTGTTTCTTTTCTTGGCAGAAGGTTTCAGATTTGGTCTGTGCCTTGGGCTCAAAACAAAGCTGCAAGCTGAACTTCAGCTACAGCCTGGATTTTAAGACTAGAAAGAAGTAAATTAATCTGACAACAGTGTGTAAAATTTACCCCAAAAAAAAACAGTGCTTCATATACCCAATGCATTAACTGATTATATATAAAGAAATATCAGTTTGTACATGTAGAATCCCTAAGAACCTCAATAGTACTCAAATGATACATTTTAAAAACATTGTTCTTATAGCTAATGCCTGACAATGGCCCCACTGCTACATACCCTCCACTGTTTGAGATGTCCAGCCTGCAACCTACCTGAAATGTAATGATGTCTGGCACCAGTGGACACTTGTGAACATTCCTCAATCACTCTTTGATAGATGGTGAACAGGTTACATCAACAAAGTCCACCAAAGTCTGCTGCTGATGTGTACTCCCTTGTAAACTCACTGTATCTTCATCACTGTCATCAGGGAATGCAGGTCCTCGAAATGCCAGTCTTTCTTTCCACACTAGCCAACATGCCTGGGTATTTCAATAGTCCTGGCGGGCATGGGAGGTTCCCAGTTGGTGGAGACAGAGTATGGTGGACATCAAAGTGGAAACAGCAGGTTGGGAGGGACAGCAGTGTGAAAACTAGGTTTGAGGTGCACATCAGCACAAAGGAGGGGAGAAAAGGATTGAGAGAATGGTTAGCCACCTGTTGCGGCAATCATTGCCAGAAGATCCTCTGATGACAATTTGTGGCACTGGACCAACCTGGAACTAGGTTAGCTGCTTTCCACTACATACTCATCTCTGGCTCTGAGTAATTATGCCATGCTGAGGCCAGAGATGGATGGCAATGTGTCAACTGCCTTAGCATTGACTGTAATGACACAATATTCTGACTGTTCTTATGCTAATTCCTCAGCAATGCTGATGCTAACATGTGCATGAGCATAATTAGATTTACTACAGACCAGAAAAAACAGTCAGAGCCACTCTCAAGAATATGTTTGTAGAGGCATTGGCCACTAAATGGAAACCAAGTTAATTACAGTCTTCTGGAAAAGAAACATTATTGAATTGTATTGCAGGGAGAACTGCAAAAGGGAGAGAAAAGTCAGGGGAATTAAGCAGAGGTCCCCCACAAAGGCTCGCTGGCATTTTTAGTGAATAATTAGCAAACATGGGAAACTGTCTGCCTTCCTATTTGTCTTGGGTCTTGGCTCCAGATTTCAGCTGGAGTTTTGTTAATTTGAGTGTGCACCTACCCATGACCTAAGTAGAAGCCTACATACTGTCCCTTCAACCATCCAGTCGCAAACATATCTGAATTGTACATGAGGCTAGCCTGTCTCAAAGGCCATTGTCATATTCTGCACACACCAAAATCTTTTCTATAGATTATTGTGTAATCCAAATAGTGGCACATGCACCCATATGTAACCCTAACCGTTCTGTTTACAGATAACCACTGGTGATAAATGCTTTAATTCATTTATACAGCTTATAGTGTTGGATACATAAATGATTTTTTATTGTTAGCTAGGATCTCTTTTGGGATCCCTACTTGGGAGATTATTTCTAACAGTGTCTGGCATTCATGACATGATACACACTACCTCTGTATATCACTGGGACAATGAACCAGGATGGCATGCCAGGGTCCTAAGTCAGCACACACAGACATGTAATCCTCGAATAGTTGGACAATGAATCTGGTTGGTGGCACTGGACCTATATCAACATTCCTGCCAGCAGTTGGGTTATGAATTGTTCTAGTGCCACCCTTACAATGAGCTTCTGGAGGTTCAGGGTCCAAACTCAGCCAGTGCTCACAGGGGTCAAGGAGTCATTGGGCATATGTGAATAACCAATCTCCTTATCTCCAAAGACATGGTGATATACTTGGACTGTCAGCATGACCCCATAATCCAACTGGTTTGTGGGTAGCATACTGGAGGCTGCCAGCTGGCTTGCACCTGAATACAGAGCTCCCCTTGAGCATCCATATGTCATGGCAATACCATCATAATGCCACTGCATTATTCTGGAGAGTCATACTGGTGAGTTTAGGAAATTCAGCATACCCATTATACATGAGACAAAAAGAAAAATAAATACATGTCTACTGTACAAATTAGCAACACTGTTTATTGCCTAGTCCCCATACACTTTCTGCAAACTCCCAATAAATGACACCCTCACTTTTCACAGTAACCCAATGCTGTTTGGAGAAGATGTACTACCTTAAGAAAATATAAGACCAGATTTACCTATAATTGGAGCATTGTAATTATTTCATATCTGTTTCATGCTAGTGCTGAGAGCATTGTGAAAAACACATGGATCCTACTGGCCATTTAAACATTTAGGTTATTTCACATTTTCACACATTCATGGAAATTTGAGTCAGATTGGTGACATGTGAAGGCTTGTGTTGTTTGAAACAAACTTCCCAAGAGCAGTCAAGAGTGCTGGTCCCTGGTTCTCTTGAAAACAGTGGTCTGGGTTTGCTTCAGTCAAACCATGGTATAGTCTATATCTGGTGTGGAGGCACTTTGTTTTGGGTCATTCTCTTGATGTATGATGAAGTTCCATCCAAATAGGCTGAATCCATTTCTTTGTAAATTGGCAGAGTGAATGTTCTGAATTCATGCTTATGCTACCATCAGGAGTTACATTATAAATTAGTCTGTTCCAGAAGCAGCCAAGCAAGCCCAAGCTTTGACACTACCTCCACCATGACTGACCAATGAACCTTATACATAATTCTGACAATGCAGGAATACTTGTACTTGGACCAAAGTTACAAATAAGCCTTCTGTTTACACAGCATCTCCTTTTTTTTTTTTTTACTGTGCAGAAAGTTACCACACTCATAAATATGGTACCATATGGTATATGGTGAACTTTTGTTAACAACATAATGAATGTATTTAAATTTAAATGCATCATTTTTGTTTAGAAATGCCAGTTTTAAAGCGATTTTTTGGGCGCCAGCAGTAGAATCGCAGATTCAGACATATAATAGTTTATCAAGGTGCCTGAGGTGCCCTATCCGATGACTCCATAGTCTCCCAAACATAGTTAAAGTATAGCGTAGTATTGGCCAACAAAGTTCAAGCTCAGAATTAAAGTTTTTCACTTCATCACTTTATGTGATCCTTCTGAGGTGTTTACACTCTCTTCACCCCGGAGGTATAGCCTCAGTTGCGCCTACGACATTTCCTTCCCTATCACAACGAGAAAAAAAGAACTTTTCCAGGGGGGAACATTCCCAGTTTTCCTCCCCCTCCTAACATCAAACAAGCAAAATCGGCAACACGACCAGACTTAAAACCCGAAATGTCTCCTCCGTCAAGAAGACTGCAGACCAAACCTGTAATAACATGTCTGAAGACCTTTCTGATATCTTACAGCCTTATATTTTGGGTAAGTTGCTTTTCGTATAGTGCGCAACTTCGCTGAAATAGACATTTAGCTAGCCTATTTAGCTTAGCTCCGATGTGCACACAATGAGCCTGCATGTTTACTGCGATGGATTGACGTAGAACAACTGTTTGACCAGTTGTTTTCTAAACTTATTTTGATCTGAGTCAAACACCCAAAATATAAACTTTTTCTGCAGTTATCTTTCGGCTGTCCAAAATGAACGTCAAGACTTGACGAAAAGCTTGCATTTAAATAGTAGCATTTCAATTGGCTAGCTAACTAAAGCATAGTTTATGATACAATTTAGTTTTGCTAGTGAAGTAAACAACAGACAGTGTTTAATCGTGAGAAATTAATGAAACGGACATGATTACACAAAGAAAACACAAATACAAAATGGAGAGGCTGGAATAAAAATAAATGAGTAAACAGGAGTCCTTTTGTTTGTTTTAAGCTTGTGTCCGCACTAATCAGTACTTTTAGGTTTGTTTGTAAAGTAAAGTTACAAGAGTAATACTTACTAGAATACTTCAACATCTGAAAATCCGTTGAAATTATTTATTGATATCAAACCTGGCCTTAATGAGTTAGAATCTGCTATATGGTCTTTATTACTTTTACTAATCTCACCTCACCAGATGGCTTGAAGACTGCGGAGAACAATGTTGGGGGACACGCACTGAGATGATGTTTTTATTTGTTAAACAAGAAAACATGGCAAAGTAAAACTAGAACTTTGCATCATCGCTTTAATCACAAGAGTGTCATTAAAATACAGAATTAAATTACTTAACACACATTCACAGAATAAAACATCACAGAAAAAGTTAGGAGGTATCAATTGCATTGTTTCATAATGTTTCTGTCGTTGTCATTAGCTAATACTGTTTTTGCCTCTTTACCTTGTTCACTGAGTTTGTATTTTTGTACCTGTCCCCAGTTCACAGGGGTGATCCTGTTAGCAGTGGGGGTCTGGGGGAAGGTTAGCCTAGAGTCCTATCTCTTGCTAGCCTCAGACATGAGCACCAATGCACCATATGTCCTTATTGGCACTGGTGCAATCATTGTCATCTTTGGCCTGTTTGGGTGTTTTGCCACCTGCCGTGGTAGTCCATGGATGCTGAAACTGGTCAGTTCCAAAATTTAATAAAAAAAAAAAATATTATAAATATGAATGAGCAAATGTTGTTGAAATAATAATAAAGTATATAACTGTTCATTTAAAGGGAGACTAAAATATCTTTATATTTAGATAAAATGTCTTCACTATTAGAGGATCGAAAGATTATTTGTGATATATTTTCTCATTATTTAATTGTGTACTTGTGTTTTGCAGTATGCTATGTTTTTGACTCTGGTGTTCTTGGCTGAACTTGTGGCAGGCATTTCTGGCTTTGTTTTCAGACATGAGGTGATTTTATTTTATTAGTTTGTGAAGGTCTGAACTGAAAAATGGATCCAATATAAACAGCATTTTCCCCGTAGATCAAAGCAGTCCTTAAAGACGTATACTGGAATGCTGAAAAGAATTACGACACTACAGATGGCAGAAACCAAGCAGTGGATTCCATGCAAGGATCTGTAAGTTTTTTGTGTAAATTTGTCAGCCAAAAAGCAGTAGAAGTCTTAATAAATCTAAAATTATTTGTCTGCAGTGTATAGAGTTTATATTTTGGAGTTCCAAAAGGTAGAGACAGTCAAGTGAAATGGGCTCAATCCGCCTAAAGGTGGTGCTGTAGCACAACATAGCTAAACGCAGATAACTATTTCCTAGAGGCTGTAAGTTCAGTTAAGGTAAAATGTTATATATACTGCATCTTTGTAATAATCTGTAAGTGCTAGCCAGTTAGCTTTCAGTAGGTATTTCATATGAGTATCACTGAACTATCAGCAAAAATGTATATATGTTCTATTTGGTATGTGTAACTGAAGAATGCTTAGATTACTGCTTGCTGGTATATTTTTAAATAATAATTCTTAAGATTTTCATTTGTGTGATATGCCTCTTTGATTTTGAGTTAAAGACTTTTTAATGTTTGTGTTAATTACTTAAAATATGTTGTGCAGCAGATGCTTATTGTGCCATGCTTCAGTATTTATTCTATATCATTTACAATATCTCTTATTTATTTTTGTTTATTGAAGTCCATAATCATGCCAGTAACGTTGTATTCCTGTGATGTATAGCTAAAGTGTTGTGGTGTATACAACTACACTAGCTGGGGACAGACAGAGTACTTCAAGCAACATGGCATTCCAACAAGCTGCTGTGTGTCACTGGCTAATTGTACCTCTGAAAATCTCAAAGATCTCAACCTAGCTCGAACAGTGGTATACCAGCAGGTGAGACTGCAGCCTCCTCTCTGTGAACACAGACCAAGTAAAATATAACATGTTGTACCTAGGCTATGATATTAGAAAATAGACTGGTAATCAAAAAAATGTTTGTGTTTAACTGCTGCTGCAGGGCTGCTTCTCTCTGGTAACTATTGCAATGGAGTCTAATTTGGGGATCATTGCTGGAATATCTTTTGGAATAGCATTCTTCCAGGTAAAAGCAAGTTTATTTTGTTTAATGTTCAATTTAATTGGAAGCTGTGTTAGAGGATGTTGTATACCTATCCCTCACACAATACTAAATCACCTCCCACCTGCACATGTACAATGCCTTGATAATGAATAACAGAAAATGAGAACTGGTTCCTTCCAGGCTCCTAAGAAGCTTAATAATATTGAAACAAATTGATGTAAAGTTTGGATGTAAAGTTTGTAACCACAGCATCACTTTCATAAACTTTATCCCAACCAAGAACCATTTTAAGCTTTTCACTTGTTGTTAATGTGATAAGCAGGCATATCATGGCATTTTGGAAGGTCAGAGTTTGGGTTGGATGATTTGCATCAGATACTTTAAAATAAATTAATGACCTCTCTGGCATCAAAGCAAACTCAGCTTCACATTTCTAAAACAATGACACTCTCAGGTTCACATATTTAGTGTTTGGTTTTCTGTTAAATAGTAATAGTATACCATTCATCTACAAAATAATTGAAAGGCAGAAAAAAACTTTGACTATCCCTATCCTATTAGGACAGGAAGAGTGTTTTGAAAACATTTAGTTGCTGATTACAATGACCAGGGCATTAATAGATATGTTTTATTTGTCATAGCAGTTAAATTGGTCAGATTGTTCTTTAAAATGTGGTGAAACAAGATGTGTGTTCATATCTATTTTAACTTCCATCACAGCTTATTGGTGTCTTCTTGGCTTGCTGCTTGTCACGCTACATCACCAACAACCAGTATGAAATGGTTTAGGCATTTCAGGTACAGAATTAATTGTTTTATTAGGTTGTATGTGTGTGTGTGTGTGTGCGTGTGTGTATAACAAAATTTTGATATTTTTATTTCCTTATTAATGTTAATTAGATCTGATTTTGTTTCTTGTCTCTTGTAGGATGGAAACATTTCACCTGTAATATACAACAGAAAGGGAAGCCATGTAGTTTTAGATTCATCTTTCATTTTAGAAAATCCTCCAGCCCCATTTTTAAGTGTTAGTCCATGGCAACTAGATTGAATGTAAAGGATTTAATTTGCTATATATGGGATCATGTCTTTTCACATTTATTCATCTTGATGCAATTATGTGCCTTTTGTAGTTTGTAAATGAAAATTATGAAAAGTATTTACACAAAGTGGAGATTGTGCAGGTTTTAGCCAATGTTAGACTTGTTAAATTGATCGCATATACACTAAGTGACTTGCCTTTGTTAGTTGGTCTTAATAATAAACATTTATCAGGTTATTATATTAGAAGTTGTTTTTGCGAACAGTAGGTCACAAATTATTTTGAATGGAAACACATTGGGGCTATGTTTGTGTGTTTATGTTTATGGCTGTATGGTGGCATTGTATATTCAAGCCTTATTTCATGTAATATTCCCTTACCAAACAAACATAGAACTTCAGACCCTTCTTTATGGGTCAACATTTAATAATGAATTTGAGGTTCACTAACAGTGATGTGTCTTAATGAGAGTCAGTGAATTATAAATTTAAGTATTGCTTTTGTTGATCTTGTGGCTTTAAAATAATAATGTGTTTAGTTAATGTGCATTCCCTTAAATACTAAATACTATAATGTGCCTACAGGAAGTAATTTTTTATTACTTTTTGTTGTTTTTGTGAAACACTGGCATTTCCAGTCCGCTGGAGTGACATATAACCTGACCACCATTATCTTGTATGTCTAAGTTAACATTCTAAAGCATGTAGTATCTGTATTGTTCCCTGACAATGTTAATAGCTTACTCTGAGTTGTGTGAACAGCATGTATTATACTTCAAAATGAATAAACAAGCGTAAGTTAATTTATATCTGTGTGAAGTCAGTTCGACGTCCATAAAAATATCCAAAACGGGTTTTTTTAACCATTAACCCATAACTATTTGAACCAGTCTTTCCAATTCGCATACAATTTCTTAAGACTACTGATGGTAGTGATCTGGTTGTCTGCTCGCTCTCTCTCTCTCTCTTTCTTTCTCTCTCTCTCTGACTGAAAGACAATGAGTGTTAGGTTTTGACAAGAGAGAAATAGCATCTCAATTCAAGGGCGTATTCTAGAATAAAAGCCTGACTCTGGATTGGCTACCGTGAGTGCCAATCATGCTGTGACCGCTACTGCATTGGACGAATCGTTCACTTGCGACGAGTCAGAGCTATAAAAACCTCCTACTGCAGTTACCGACAGAAGAGTCATTCTTCTCCGGAGTGTGGGGCGAAATAAACCAGAAGCAGTAGATTCACCAGAGCCTCGAGGAAATTGTGCTACCGGTGTCAGTTACATCCAGGTTAGTCTTCACAGTGTTTACTCAGTTTCTTAAGTCCATGTTTAGCCATGTGCTTGATTTGGACATCTTCGTGTTAGCAGTGTACTGAAGGGCTTGGTCACCCAGCTTCTCTAAATATTAACAATTCAGAGCGACTCAGATTGATCATCTTAAACGCTTCACTCTTCATTCGAGATGCTTCGTAAATAAATTAAAACAACAGCAAAACTACTATCAACTAATTTAAATTCGTTGATCGTTATTTTATCTATTCATGTTAAGTTAGTTTATGCATGCTAATGAATCTATGATCGTTGTTTCTTCTTTGTCGTGCGTCCTTTCCTGGTTACAGAAACAAAAGTTTGATGTGTGTGTTTTTTATTGTGT
>JAOTRN010000051.1:312783-332860 GCA_028566695.1 Bagroides melapterus
CACAGCCACCAGGGAATACCGTTTCCATGAAAGGGTGTACATGGTCTGCAACAATGCTTAGGTAGGTGGTACGTGTCCAAGTAACATCCACATGGATGGCAGGACCCAAGGTTTCCCAGCAAAACATTGCCGAAAGCATCATACTTCCTCCGTCAGCTTGCCTTCTTCCCATAGTCCATCCTGGTGCCATGTGTTCCATGCACCCGTCCATCCACGTGATGTAAAAGAAAACGTGATTCATCAGACCGGGCCATCTTCTTCCACTGGTCCATGGTCCAGTTGATGCTCACGTGCCCACTGTTGCTGCTTTCGGCGGTGGACAGGGGTCAGCATGGGCACCCTGACTGGTCTCTCTCTCTCTCTCTCTCTCTCTCTCTCTCTCTCTCTCTCTCTCTCTCTCTCATATATATATATATATATATATACATACATACATACATACATACATACATATACGTATACATATATATATATACATACACACACATACATATGTCACAAGGTGAGAAGTGGCTTGTCAGACATTTGTGAAGACAAGAGTACACCAAAAAACTGTTGAGTTCAGTGCTTCTGAGATTCACCTGAAGCCACAATGGACTGGAAATGCCTTTTAAACATCATTGCATGCAGTGAAATACTGTACTGTACTATACTGTTCTTCAGGGCTCAAAGCTGGACCCAAAACAGGAAAAGAGCTTTTTTATTTCAACAAAACAAGATGTTATTGCTTGTTACAGTAGATAAAAAATGTTGAATTCATACTATAAAACAAACATGAATTGCATGGTTTAACAAATGCAACAAACAAGACATAAACAAGAAACAATAAATGCTGTTGCTGCATTGATACAACCAGTCAGTAGTCAGTGTTACCACCTCTGATTTGATCATAGCCTCACATCACCTGTGCATGCTTGAGATGAGTTTTTGGATATTCTGTTGAGGGATGGCTTGCCATTCCTCCAGTAACGCTGTTCGCAACTCCACAAAGGTTGCTGGAGGGACCAATGGAGCTCAAGGATGGTGTTGGATGGGCAGGCCACTTCATCCTGGAGATGCCCTCCTCCTCAAAGAATTCTGTCACCAGCCTTGCTCAAAGCACAAAATCTGGCCACATTGCACCAGCATACGGTCGCACAACTGTTCTCAGGATTCTACCTCTATAGCTTTAGCCTGTCTGGCTGCCATTTTTGATGATGACAAACTCTGTCCTTACACCAATTGAGATGCATCCCCAAACCATGACCAATGATCCACCAAAAGGGTCATGCTGTACAACATTTTGTGGCAAATTTCTCTCTCCCTGGTGACACCTAGGAAGTTCACACAGAACCAGGACCCATTTGTGAAAAACACTGAACCCATCTCATTCAGTGTACACCTGTGGTGTTCTGCCATGTCTGCAGTGGGCCACAGTTTGTGTGCTCTGGAAGAGGCACTCTCACAGTTGGTCTTCTGGCTCTCAAGCCAACTTCATGAAGTCATCTCCTCACAATCTGAGTGGAGAGCCCCACCCCAGTTGACTCCAGAAGGTCATTTTGCAGGCTGACTGCAGGCATGAACTGATTTCTGCGGGAATGCAGGGTCAAGTATCGTTGGTGTTGTGACCTGTTGTCTGACTCCACCATGTCTTCTATTTACACTGAACTTCTGAACCTGTTCCAGGCTCTGGAAATGACTCTTTGAGATGTTCCCTCTGTGTCTGCAACTTGCCTCCTTGCAGCATCCCAATGGCCCTGTTGAGGTCAGAATTCTACAATCTCACTAGACGTGGCATTTATAATGCTTTTGACCTCAAGTGAAGCTTTCAGAGCCTTAAATGATAAATTCCCAACTATGGACACTTGTGACAGGTCAACTTGTACCTAATGACAAACAATCATGTCTGGAAACCATCAGAAGTCATGAAGGATGACATTTCATTAATGACAACTTTGTCTAATAACAGATATAAATGTTAAGCATGAATTGTGAAAGAAACATTTTGGTCTTAGGACAACTTTGATAAAAGGTTTTGATCCACTTCAAATGTTGAAGCTCGGGATTGTTGCAAAAAGAAAATTCTGCTGCACTAAAGATTCCCATGAGAACAGTAGTCTGCATAATTCTCAAACGGAAGTAGTTTGGCACAACCAGGACTCTTACAAAAGCTCTTTGCCTTGACAAACTGAGCAGTAGGGGGAGAAGGGCCTTAGTAAGAGAGGTAGCCAAGGACCTGATGGTCACTCTGACCGAGTTTCAGAGATCCTGTGTGGAGATGGGACAATGTTCCAGAAGGACAACCATCACTGCAACCCTCCACTGATCTGGGTTTTATGGCAGACTGGCTAGACACAAGCCTACCTTGGTGCAAAACAAAAGAAAGTCCACTTGGAGTTTTTAAAAAAAGTACCTGAAGGACTCTACATTTTATCTGACCTGATACAACCAAGATTGAACTCTTTGGCCTAAATTCTATTTCTATGTTATGCCTGGAGGAAAACATCGCAGCATCATGCTGTGGGGGTGTGGTAGCTAGCTAGCTATTTATTTATTTCTGAATACTGTTCATGGATTCATGTTAAAGACCCTAACATACGAGTTCCTCAGCAGAAAACAAGATTCATCAGGCCACGCTACAATTTTTCTAGTCTTCTGCTGTTCAGTTTTGGTGAGCCCGTGCCGACTGCAGCCCCAGCGTTCTGTCTCTGGCAAATAGAAATGGAATACAGTGTGGTCTTCTGCTATTGTTACCCATTTTCTTCAAGTTTTGACGTGCATTCTGAGATGATTTTCTGCTCAACATAAGTGTAGAGTGGTTATCTGAATTACTGTAACCATTCTGCCAGTTTGAACCAGTCTGGCCGTTCTCTATTGACCTCTTATCATCATGCAATTTCCATCTGCATAACTGCCACTGGATGTTTTTTCTTGAATCCACCATTCTCTCTATTGAGACTATTGTGGAAAAAAATCCCAAGAGGTCTGCAGTTACAGAAATACTGAATTTAATCTTGTCTGGCACCAATTATCAAAAGGCAGAAAAAAAATCATGCAAATAACATGAAAGAACTTCAGTTAATACTCATATCAAATGCATGGTACCAGACGGGCTGGTTTGAGTATTTCAGAAATTCCCAGCATATAATTTTTTTCATGCAACTTTCTCTAGAGTTTACACAGAATGGTTGAGAAACAAAAAAAAAAACTAAAACTAAAAAAAGGAAAAAAAAAAATCACTGCTATCACAAGTTCATCAAAACTGGAAAGGTGATGGAAAAAAATAAACACTTCTTTTTCCATTTTATTGAATTAAAAACAAAAGTGTCTGTATACTTACTTCCCCTACCTGAAACAGAAAAAATAATTACCAGGTTTGCTACAGGGAGATTGCGCCATTTCAACTGGAGGACACTTTCCTTTGTGAATCTTAGCCCCACCTTCAAGGACTGGACTTGGGTTCTCCTTCAGGGGGCTCTCCTTCAGGGGGCTCTCCTTCAGGGGGCTCTGCTTCTGTGGGCTCTGCTTCTGTGGGCTCTGCTTCTGTGGGCTCTGCTTCTGTGGGCTCTCCACTGCAATAGATGATATACCCTTCTTCTGGTGCAAAAAAAATATTTTAATGTTAATAAGACATTTAACTATTTAGGTAAAGAAAAAAATATTATTTACATAATTATGTAGTATATAATGTATTTGCAGACTTTACAGATTTTATGATTCAATTCTGAGTTGATTTTATTGACAAAATTCTTCTGCTCTGTCCACTTTGGCTAATGTTTTTTTACTGATAGTGGTGCAATTGGGATTTAGCCCTTGTAACACCTCTATCTAGAGACTGACTGATGCAGTAGTGCTTTAGTCATTTAGTCTATCCAGTTCTCTCAGCTTCTCATCAGCATTCTGCTCAAACAAATAAGGTTCCAAAGCTTCAACTTTTACACTAATACTGCTGTCAACACCATCACGCTTACTATATCCAAGACAGCTAATTAGCCGAACTCTGCTGTAACTCAACTGCATCATATAGCTGCATTTTAGTTTGAGTTAGTGGTTTCCACTACATCTACTTCCCATTAATGACACTGTCACCAGAAATTGGCAAGCCTCAAAAGATGATTTTGCTCTTTTTTCAAGAGGTAATTGCAAAATCAGACCATTATTCCTTACGTTTGAGATACTTCAATTAGAACTTTAAAGACAACCACTAACTTCTCACAGGAATAATGAAAGTTCAACTTCAAACAGAATTACTACTACCAGATCACAAATATTCCAATATACACATATTTAATGTGTCTGATCATAAAACCTGCATTACATATAATTAGTTTATATAAGTTTCATATGAATATATCTCACTTTTTTAGAGTTAGGGGCTTGAACAACTTTCGAACTTTCCTTCATCCGAGGTTTTTTCTCCAGTATTGCAGCCTTTTTTAATGTTTCAGTAGCAGTCTTTTCTTTCTTCCTTGGTTTCTTCTGTTTTGTTACAGGTACTTTTCCTTTGGAAACACTATTATTTTTGCCAGCATTAATTTTTCTCTCTCCTTCTGCCTCTGTTGTAGTCTGGTGCTGTGGAAAGGATATGCTCTCCAGATTTGAAATAGGCACGAGTTCTCTTTGTATTGCAGGGTCTTCTCTTGTTCTCTCCTCAGGATTTGGAGCCAGAATACTATCCTTCTTGCCAGCTTTATTACTGGATGCACATCTTTTCTTAGGAGTACTGAGCTCAGATTTTTGGCCTGTGAAATTTTCCATTTGTTTTGCTTGTTTGTCTTGGCATTTCTCTTTAGACACAAAAACAATTGTGGCCTCCTGTCTGTTGTCCACTGTTGCATCTGTAAATGGGGAATTGCTTCGTGTCGTAGTGTCCTGAAGCTCTGAGGTTCCACAGGGTGTAAAGCCAGTGGTCACAGTTTGCTGCACTATAAGATTCTGAGTCCTGCTGAGCAAGTTGACTACCTCAGGCTTTCTGGATCCCATAGATGACAGATTGCAGTAGGTTTCACCAGTAAGTGCAGTAGTCTCAAGGGCTTTCTGTTTTACTATTGACTCCAAGTTGGATAGGGGGGAATGGGTTTTCGCCCATTTTTCTTCCTTTAAATTAATCAGGCTTAGTTCACGTTTATGAAACAAGGGACTATCACAACTCAGGCTGCCTTTGACCTTAGATGGGGCCTGGTTCTGAGCTGGACGCTTCTGCAAAGACATCCCCTGAAAAAGTGGTTGGTGCCACAATGGTTTACCTGGAGGTGTATATGGAAGCCCTGCTTTTCCACCCGAAGTCCTAGGTGATTGAGAGTTTGTAGAAGTAAACAGTGGCTTGGATGAAATCTCCGTTATTGCAGTGGTGGTAGTACTAGCAGAAGTACCACCTTTATTTTGCCCATCACCTTTAACTGTGAAAGGTGTCTTCTTGCCTCTGGAGGCCAACTGCTCACCTTGATCAATAATCGAAATAGTCTCTTGCTTAGCAAATATCTGTACGTCTTCAACAAAAGCAGCACTTTTCCCATCTTTGCTACGTAAGGTAGAGGCTAGTATAGGGCTTGCTACACCTACATATGTTCCTGGGAGGTTGTTTAAGGAACCTTGAGATGAGCTTTTGTCCCATGATGCACTGGGTTCCAAATTGTGATTACTGAGTTTTGAGTTGGATCTCTGGGCTGAGCCATTTCGTTGGGTATCTGGTAGAAGGGCATAATTAGAAACTGAACTAAAAGAGGAAGTCTGAGGCCTTTTGGATGCATGTGAATTCTTTTGATTGGGCTCAAATAAACATTGATCAGTTGTGGCAGCTGGGCTGTTTTGAGCATCCTTAATGGTTTTTTGGCGTTTGGATTTTGAAGATAAGTCAAGAGGTACATCTCTGGCCTCTGAAGGACACAGAGCATTGTGTTCCTCAGTAGATGATGCAGACTTTGATTTTAAATATGACACAGAATTCTTTTCGATTGCTCTGTATGGGGGACATTTCTCTACAAGGCTTAGAAGCCTGCTCTGAGTGGTAATGTTGGCCAGTGCTGAGCTACAGCAGATGGCAGCAGTGGGAGAGATAGTATAATGAGTCAGTGGGGCTGAGGCTTGTGTGGCCTGTTGTGTTGGGAGAGCAATAGCCGGGCTAACAGCAGAGGAAATTGTTGATTTGTGCTCTCCTGCACCTTTGCAGCCCTTTGCATTAGAGCCATGGTCACATCTTCCTTTAGGTGCTGATGACAGTGGTTTCTTCTCAGAAACACCTCGTCCCACAGAAAACTGATAAGGGTATGTTTTGAGCCTTGGAGTCATATTTGAGCCAGAACATGGTGCTGGACAGTCGTTTTGAAACTGAGTAGCTGTGGCTTCTCTCAGAGCTGCAATTTGGCCCAATCCTGGAGGCAAGGTGATCTTACAAAGGGAAGAAGCAAAGTTCGCAGATGGAAGAAAAGCAACAGGTTGGCCTGGTTTAAATACAGTTGAACACTGAAATCCTGGGGAAAGACTGATAACAGGTTGGGTAGGCCCAGTGCTCTGAGGGGCTTTTTTATTTTGGGTCACATTATTATGAACCAAGCTCATCAAGTCCTCTGATCCAACCGTTTTACCACAAGACCAGTGCTGATTCTGGCAGACAGCAGCACCTTCAGCCTGGGCTTTGGTAACTTCTGCTCTATCGGTTAAAGGTGTGCTAAAAGTATCAGTGCTGAACGCAGGAGCAATGTTGCGAAGTTGGGAAGAAGAGACTTCAGGACAATGGTTTGAATTGCTGGTCTTAGACTTGCTGGCATCAGAGCAGACACCAGGCATTTTGCAGTCTGTAGATGTCCTCAGCTTGTTCTGCTGACCGTGAGGTACATCTCCTCTGAGTTCAGGAGGCAGTGTCTGCTGTGGATTCCCCACCATGCTCTCTGACTGCTGTGTAAGGGCACTGCTCTCTTTAATTACCGTGCCTCCATCCCCTACATTCATTGGTGAGGGATCCACCTGGAAAAAATAATAAGAAATTTGCAAAATTAAATCTTATGTAAAACCAAATAAGTATTTAAATAAGCACTGTTGTAATAACATATATGATTATCACCTGCATATGCAGTTTTTAATTTTTTTTTTAACACAGCATTCCTTTGAGTATGTTGCAGACGTACAAGATTTTCTATATATGGCACAAAGACAAAGTCAATGTAAGACAAAGACAAATTCTGTAGCCACTTAATATGATTAAATTATCAAAGTCAAACAAATATTCTGACAACTCCATGAAGCACTAAAAAAATAACAAAAACCTATGCCATAAGAGACACAATGGTACACCATACATTGCATAATTAAAACTAGCCAAATTCACAATATTAAAAACATGAACGAATGAATGAAAACATGAATCTTAATGTGGAGAGTTTACAACCTCATGCTGATGTTTGGAACTTTAATAACAAAACTGAATAGTCAAAATGCCAAAAAAAAGGCCAAACAATTATCAACAACAAAAAAAACCTTTGCAGAAGCGTTATGTCATAGAGAAGAAACTAGTACAAATTTAACTCTAACGCATAAATACTTAATTTAGGAATACATAAACCTGTCATTATTGCATGTAATATGAATATGTGAACAATTTGCAGAATACTTTTTTCTATAGCAAAATGTAGCCCTTACAATCAACAGCAAAATAACTTTAAAGTCAGGAGCCATAAACTGTTTTTTTTTTTTTTTTAGCTCTTGCTTGTTCTGTAGTATGTAATATTACAAATCACGGTGAAGAAGTTAAAAACTTCCTGTTAAAAAGGTTCCTTACAAAGGATTTTCACAATTTCCTTTAAACTGAGACTTAAGATGGGACTATCTATTTACCATAAAGGGTGTCGAAAAAAACACTTTCATAGTTTAGTTACCTTATTCTGCAAATCTTAATTCTGACCTTTTAAATATAGATGTGGCTCTGTTAAAACAATAATATTTAATAAGAATTTAATAATATTTGATAAGCAATATCTCAGACATGTTAAGTGCAATATTCTAAATCATAGAGTAGCTACAAGGTGTTCAAATTAGAAAGGTGTAAACTAGGGTGAACAACCCACAACTTATCAAAAAGTAAATCATGTAATATTGTAATGTGCTTGGCTACTCTGCTATAATCCCAACTTTTGCTGTATTTTTGCCTCTTCATATTGGACATGATCAAAGGCATCCAAGCTTTACACAAAAAGGCCTTACATGACAGTGAGTCTTGCAGTAAGGGATGCTAACTTCAGACATTTTATTGGCATAATTGTAGATTACATCTTATCATAGTTGACTGAATTAATTAATTAATTTTACATGATTGATTCATGCTCAGAATCCCTTTTAAACATAAAATCAAGAAACCCCCAGGATCTAATAACTAAATTTATAAATATTTTCTAAAAAAGAATCACCCCATTAAAGATTTGACCTAGAGTAGATTCTTCTGATTAAGATTGATTAACTGTACAATGTAAATTGTACTATTTACATTGCTCACAGATATAGTCCCATTTAAGCATTATCATGTCCCATTTAATCCAGAGATGCCAACTGTAACTATTAAAACAACACTTATCCTCAGGGTATTTCCCAGGATTCAAACTAGGTATTGTAAAGCATAATGAGTAGTAGGGAATCTGACTGATTTATTTTGATAAGAAAACAATACTTACACTTACATACATTTAGATCATTTGGCAGACACCCTTATCCAGAGCGACGTACAAAAGTGCTTTTAAATCTGTTTTTGAATACATTAGCTCAGGTTCAGTGTGTTGCAAGACTAAAGATACTAACAGCCTAAAACACTGTTCATTTTCCAATACTTGTGTGTTGAGCTTGTCAAGGATAAGAATAAACGTGAGAGTAATAGTGTTTGTCTCATGGCCTCAAAAATTGCTAAAAACAAGCCACCATACAATAAGAGAAAGAGGAAGCAGGGCTGAAACTTTGGCTTAACCCAGTAAACAATGCAGGAAGCTTTTCCATGAAAACACACACACAAGCGTGCGCACACACACACCTATAGTAAGAGTGCTGATTGGAGGAGGTCCATTTGAGTTGCTTTTTACAGTGTATCAGAATTAACAGAAGATAATGTCCTTAACACCTGATCAAAAACAGCTCTGAAAAGCAGCAAACAAGAGTTGGAGATGGCCAAATTATTGATGTGTGTAAAAATGCCTGGTAAAAAGCTAACTCCCAGCTTAAAAACCGTTTCTACATACAGACTATTTGTCTGTCTGCACGGTGCGCTGTTGCTCTCGGAGGTCAAGCGAGCCTGGCTAGCGGACAGGAGTGGATCTGTTAGTAAAGTTTATCGGCCCACACGAGCTCTCATCGTCGCCGGTTTCGGTGCTCCACTGACCAAAACTCGTTACTTTTTTTGATAAACCTCGTTTGAGAATGACAAATTAAGCTATGGACTAACCACATGGCAATTCACTGGGTGAATCGAAAGCCCGGTTCTCGTCTCTCTTTTTGATATGGTCTGCAGGGCAGAAAGGTAAAAGGCAGGGCAGAGCATTTCAACCTGAGCCCATTCTCTCCCGGTGTATCGGCAGCGCAGCTCTGAGCTCACACACAAAGGAGACACTACAAGGATACAGGATGCGGGACTGAAACCAAATGTCGTGTAAAGAGCACCGATTTCCCACGTGAAAATATAATAAAACGTATTTCCCCGCAAGATAAAAAATAAATGTCCTCTTGCTTAAACTCTGACCATAGTCCACTCGGACCGAGCCTTATGAGCAATTAGGCGATCACAAAATACAAAAAGACGCCGCTGGTTCTAAGGTGCAAGTGTTATGCTTTAATTTAGGCCGATAAATTAAACAAACTCCTCGTGATCCTCACACAACTGAAAGGGTGAGGCACACAAACACAAGGCGATGTAGTTCTTCCGAACATGATTTCGGAAAAAGACTCGGAAAAGCAGCAGTGTTGTTGATATGCACACTCGTGTGACCACGACGGAGGCAAAAACTAACGACACGTCCCTTCCGATGGACAACAGTCCTGTCGACAATCATGTAAAATGTAAAACCTGGAGAAGACTGGCCGCATCCTTCGGTGACCACGCGTGTGTAGTCCAACTACAACGCCTTCCTCATCGCATAGATAAATCGAGAGAGAAAGCCAGACAACATTGCTCGGCTGAAATCACCCACATGAGGAAACATCGTACTTTGGGCTAACTCTCCATGTTCATCCTCCAATGGCTGCTAAAAAATTTAACGTAGGTTAGTTACGGATAACTACCGACTGTTACTTATGTTCGGCGATGTAAAGAGCTGTATCCTTACTTAGCAATGTGCTCTACGTTGAAGCTGCAACGTTCGGATCCCTGCGCAGCAAAGTCTCCTCGAAGCAACTACCGATCTGTATTACACTGTTTGCAAATTGTTAAGGACAAGCCGTGTGTCATCGCGGGGAAATATATCCAATACGGTATTTCATTCGTCCCATATTGGACCAATCCGGTATCCAGAGTGTTAGAACATAACACAGCCCAGACCCGATGTCTCTGTCCACTAAATAATTCCCAAAGGAAATTAGCGAGCCATATAACGATGTCAAACAGTGCAAACAAACACCAACCCGCTGGAGCCACATTAAGGGAGCTATGAGTGTTTCGAGAGGAAAGGATTTTAATCCCGTTGGTAGCAATTCACTAAAAATCGACGATTTCTGGTCCGAAAGTCCGTGATAGTGGTCGTGGTGGTGGGAGGGGGTTTAGTCAAGACAAGCCGTGCTGTAGCTCACAGGCTCTAGTCTGGTGGGAGAGAGGGGGAGATGGAAGGACCGCTAGTATGGGAGTTGTAGTACTCGAAACCACACACCCTGGCGCTGCCGGCTCCGAGAAGGGAGGAGCAGGGACTGCAGGTACCGGCATGCACCGCTCGAGTCCAGCCGCTCAAGGGGAAAGGGGATCGCAACGGTGCGCTAAACTAAAAAAAAAAAAAAAAAAAAAAAAAAAAAAACCTTCCCCAAGTAACAAAGTGGAAATATGCCGTCTAATTGTGAACACGCTACGCTTCCACAAGCAATGCAGGTCATATGAGAATATACTCAACACGTCATTTAGAAGATATCTCACGAAATTAAGGGTCACGTTTTGTGAAGTCTGTTGAAAGCGGGAGGGGAAAAGAACAAGAGTTGAAGAGGTGCTGGCTGATTGTGTACCTCTGCACGCGAAGTCGTGAGCTGTGAACTACCTCACCATGTCACCATGTCACCGATTTCTACCTGCACAACCGACAAACCAACAACCACGATGAAGAGATCAACATAATTACATATTTAATTTTGTACCCTATTGTCTGCATTATTTTATGTTGACCGGCGCACAGACAAAATCACTCATAAAACACAAACTTTTCTCCACTTGTTCCGCCACAAAAAACACGACCAACCGTCGTCCTTAAATTTCATACGAGCAGCTTCAAGCTAACACAGAAATACTCTACAGGTTTATCAAAAGCTAAATACTAGTTCAAACCTAGTTCAGGTATCTAATTACATATTTACATGGGTAGAGGTTTATTATTATATAAGTATATAATTAAGTATTACACACACACATATACATATACATACACACACACACACACACACACACATATATATATATACAGTATATTATACAACACCAGGTTCCATCTTTGTCCCTATCTCATAAGAGTCAACTACTCTCACGTCTTCATCTCAAGAAACAGCTGAAGTGATTGACAATACCACATAGACTGTGATTTGCTTCATAAATACTGTGTTTTGCTAATGCTCTAACAAATGGAACAGAAAAGTAACATACTATTGGGAGATGTCTGAGACAGGGAAAATACTTTTTAAATTATTTTTATTTGTTTTCTTAAAATATTTACAATTATATCACATACAGAAGTGATGATGAATGTCCTAATGATAAGAAATATAATCCTTATTGAAAGCAATCACAACTGATGAAAAGCTGTTAATGATGAATGTTTTTAAAACACAAGATGTTAACAAGCAACCCTTATTGTTCAAGTGTGCATTCTGTCAGATAGCCAGCCTCTCAATTATATCCTAAGTCTTCCTGGTCATGAATCCCTCTTTCCTTTCATTTTCACACAGCCTGCATCATTTGGTCTTTGGCCAGACATAGTGTGACTTTACAACCACAACTTTAACAGTGTACTGAATGCACTGCTCAATGATGCTTTTATGTTTGTGTGGGCAGCATGATTAAGGGCCATACACCAGAACAAGAGTTTTAAAGGATTTTAACATTTATTACTTTTCATTCATGCATTTGGATTGGATGCTAGTCCAACATAGGGCAACACACTCACATTTGCATACTCACACACAACTAGGCGCAATTAGTTATTGCCATTCCATCAGATGGAATTTTTTGAGAGGTGGAAGGAAACTAGAGAACCAAAAGGTGACCCACACAAATAGAGAGAGAATATACAAAAATCCATAACCCCTGCTCAGTGTCAACCCAGAGACACTAGAGCAGTGAACTGGCAGCATGTGACTACATCACACCCTACTCATAATTTCTACATTTTTTCTAAAACAAATTCTTTAAATTGCACAAAAACAGACAATAGCATATGTCAGTAATTAGGCCTAAAATCTCCAGTGTTCAGCAGTGACATATTCTTGATGACAAGCAAATATTTAATAGAGGACTGATGTGCCAAGGACAGACAGGCCAATACTGAATACACCCAGAAGACCAAATATATGAACACTAGGATACGTGTGATTAGTACTAAAACTAACACATCTGCATATATGTATCTGTATACGTGATAGTCTATATGTTTCAACAAATGTATTTAACCAAATATATAATAATAGGAAGCATTGCGACGCTAGCAAGCTCAAAAAATGGAAGAAAATGCGAGTTCTTTTAGACGATAAACGATTTATCTTAACACAGATCTCACAAATGTGTGGCCCAAATCACAGGAAAAAAAATCCGTATGTGAATATGCACAGTTCAAAACAGCGAGCCGACTCTCACGTGTTTGTCTGTTTAAACACAATTAAAGCCGAGAGAAAAAGTTAGATACATAATACACATATAGCTGAGACATAACAGTGCAAAACAGTACAGAACACTTTATAATCCAGGCAGTAAAATGTATTGCCAAACAGACAAGTTTAATAACGGCAGAGCTGAGAGAGCAGTGTTTAGGGCTCCGACCTTTTCACTTATGAACTTAGGAGTGTTTTCCTTGACCAGTCAGTGGGTGCCTCACTACAGTAAAATCTGGACTGAGATTGCTCGGACTGAGATGTTAGGTCGCCGAAGTGTTTGGAAATAACGACAGGTCTGTTTCTCTTTGCGACTTCAAATCGAAAGTTGGGCACAAAAAATAGCCCTCGGTACCGGTCAGTCTGACCTGCAGAGGTGTAAAGATACCAACCCGTTTTCGTGGCACGAGAAGGCGTGAGCGCAGAATTGTGTCGTGGTGAAGGCGGATCCGCGGGATACGGGACAGTATGGCATGGCTGAGACGGGTTATGTGCATTATAGACCTCCTTCCAACGGTGACAGGGTGAGATTATGCAAAGCGTTCCCATACTCACGAAAGCATGATAAAGTGGCCTTAATTAAGCACACCCTGGCTGCTTTGACCACTGGCTGTCGTTCTCATCGCTTTGTAGGCCTAAAAACACACGCCACAGCGTGTCCAAATCCACCGAAGGCTGCAGATGAGTGACCATTAGCTATCATTAGCCACACGCAAATTTGAAACCTAACGGTAGATCCTACTTTGCAAGGCAATACCAGAAGAGCACTGGTCGCAGTTGGTACATAACAGACCCTGTACTGCAGTAAATCGGGACTTTCGTAGACTTGTGCAGCCTGCAAAGTTTCCGGAGTTGCCCGTAGCCCTGCATGGTGTTTCGTAGTGCCCCCTTTAATGCCCCTCGCTCGCCAGTAGCGCCTTTGTTAATCGCATGCTGCACCGCCTGTCTTACCTCACTTACCTAAACGGGCCGAACGCCTTTTAACAGGAGTGCTCACGAAGAGACCGTGAAACCAGCTCTGTGTTTGTGGCTCTCGTCCCGGTTTAACAGCGCGTTTTGGCGAAGGATTCAAAGGCAGCGTGAATTTTGGGCTTCTCGCCGCGATCTTCCCTCATCGCCAGTTCTCGACCGCAGCAGCTGGAGAAGAAAATCGCGCTTCCTGGGTCCTAAAGCCTGACGTTTCTACACAGGTGAGTAAACGCTACACTGCGAGCGGTGTTCATGAAATTAACCGGATTCGTTTATTTACACTAAACTATGTTCCTGGGTCCTGTAACAAATAATTTACATTTTGTTCTTGTTGATACAGTGTTTCATTAAATTTGATTGTTTAAAGTATTTCAGTCACTGGGCCATGGAATTTCGCTGAATTCACTGCAATGAATTTTTCACTGAGGCAGTTTGTTTTTAATTTTGTTACCTGACCCTTGCCAGTCCTCTTCTCATATCGGTGAGAGCTCAGTGGATACAGCTATGAACTGCGTTTTATACACATATTGCAGGCAACCTTTAACTCTAGGCTGTTGTCAGAGCAAATGGACATCGATAGACAGAACAGTACTGTATTTTACTAAAACACTCAATTTAGGTAATATGTGTCATACGTGAATAACTGAATTTTGTGTACAGGACATAGAATACGACGAAGAGAAGATTAGAGATATTGATAAAAACTATGTGACGGAGACAAACGGAAGCAAACTTCTCTCACTAGAAACAGGCCTAAGGAACATCAATATTAGCGTAATACCAACGCCAAAAAAATCATTCAACAAGTCTGTTCGATTAAATATCACAATATCACAAGATCCCTTTATAATTCATTAGCTGTATTGAAGATTCATTTTTTGCTTTGGTGAAATTTACAGTCACGTGGAACTGCAACGAAGCTCTAGGTGGAAACATCTTGAAGGGTCCGTTTCGACCACATTTTTTTTCCAAGATAAATCATAGTGGAATAAGAAAAAAGTATTCTCGTCTCTGTGTTATAACCTTTTTAACATGCAGTAATGGTAGCCTTTACTTTGTGTCTAAGTCTATGGGAGTTTAAGTTGCTGTGCCGGTTCCATAGTGTAGTGGTTATCACGTCTGCTTTACACGCAGAAGGTCCTGGGTTCGAGCCCCAGTGGAACCAGCTGTTTTCTCTAATTGATACACGATCAGAAATAATGCCTCACTTCCTTAACAATCAACACATTATAGCGAAATAAAATATCGTAGCAGTACGTGAGATGTGTATTTTAGGTGCCACACGAGGACATCATGCAACTAAACTCGTACCATCTGATAGTAATAGAAAACCAATTTCGTGTCAAGTGAAAAAAAGCTTTCAGTTATTGGTGAAAAAATGTCGGGAATGTCGGGAATGGGGCTATGGCCTTCCATTAAAGCAACATATAAAATGCCTACTTGTTATATACATTGTAATCAGGATACTCTCCTTGTTAAATAGACATGCACTTTAATTCCGGCCCATGCATATACTGTTCCTCCCCAAGCCCCGCGTTTCACAGAGAAAAACTGGACGAACACACAATGCGCGCACACACACACACACAGAGAAAGAGAGAGAGAGAGAGAGAGAGAGAGAGAGAGAGAGATGAGATTATTCCTACAACGTATCCATACATTTAAATAATAGTTTAAGACTAATTTTCATATAATGTGCCATAAAGAACAATGAACATGTAAAATCTTAAAATTTCAGTTTAACTGGATTTCGTTCTCTGGTGTAAATAACATCGCTTATGTCTTAAGTCTTAGCGACCTCTACTGTTTACTTCGTGTCCAATCATAACAGGTCTGATTAATTACATGAGATTTGGATATAATCACTCATTGTGAACCATTTGCGATCCCAAAATGAAACCTGTTGCAAGATCAGGATAGGTATTGTCAAATGGTTCAGTGGATTTACATAATTTTAAGGAATAAAATGAGTACATTAGTATATTCAAAGTTAACTTTACGGAATCTGTACGATTCTGTAGTTAGTAAAGTTTAGTATACAATAAAACCATAATGGGTCTTTATATTTGTACTCACTAAAATCCGGTACACGTTTTTATGTATTCCAAAATATTTATTTAGCTTTTGTATGCTCCTGGGGCGAAAGCCGTCTCATTCACTAGTTAGTTTAAGGTTTGATGTTTTATAAGTATTCATAAGTTGAAGGCAGCATCGAATGTAACCTTCTCTTTGAAAGTATTTCAGTAAGTATGCTGTAAGTGATTTATGTCGATACAGAACTGAGTTTTAAAGTGTGGTGTACTATACGTAATTGCAACCTATAGTAAATGTTAAATACAATCCAATGATCCCGGATAAAATGCTTAATTATAGTATTATAAATTCTTTCGGCACAATTACAGTGACTATGCAAGCGATGTTCCAATATACGATATATATTTAACTTGAGACTTTTAAGCTTGTAACTTCTCATGAATAGTTTTCCTGACGTGACATGCGTTAGCCAACAGGATGTACAAAACAAGCGTTAAAAAACCTAGTTATGGGAGGAGCCATTTATCATAATGATGAGGGTGAAAGACATTTTTATTAAATGGTTGACCTATATTAAAGTCGTCATTGGCCTATTCTGTTGGAATGTTATATGTCCCTTTGTCGCGCGATCAATTTTAAAATCCCAGTGCGTGATTTCGATTGTAGACTTTTTTTGTTGTTTGTTTTAAATATCGGAGCTGTCCAGGGTTCTGAAGTTGCGTATTTTTATCGAAATTTGTATATTTCATAAATAATATATTTCTTTAAATAGTTGCAGTACTATAAAAGATATATATATAACCTCTATACTGTATATGTTTTCAGATCACTATTTTGTAAAAGTCCATTAAGTACATCTTTACATGGAGAAATTAGGAGGGTAGGATTGATGGATATGAGGAATTAAGACAGAAACTGAGACAGGCTTTGGGTGGTCAGGAAGAGCTTCCAGATGAATGGGAATCTACAAAAGAAGTGATCAGGGAGACAGGTAGGAGGGTGCTAGGTGTGTCATCTGGAAGGAGAAAAGAAAATAAGGAAAAATTGTGGTGGATCAAGGAAGTACATGACAGCATTCAGAGGAAGAGGCTAGCTAAAAAGAAATGGGACATAGAAAGGACTGAATAAAGTAGACAGGATTGCATTGAATTGCAGCACAAAGTGAAGAGGGACATGGCAAAGGCTAAACAGAAAGCATACAATGAATTCTATGTCAGGTTAGACACAAAGGAAGGTGAGAAGAACTTGTACAGATTAGTAAGACAGAGAGAACTGATGAATGAGGAAACTGTTAGGGAAAGAAGGGGGAAGAGGTGAATATTGTAGAGCAGGAAATAGCAAAGATTAGAAAGGATGAGTTGAGGAAGGATTTGAAGTGAATCGAGAGTGGAAAGACTGTTGGTCCAGATGACATACCTGTGGTGGTGTGGAAGTGTCTAGGAGAGAGAGCATTGGAATTTCTATCAAGATTGGTCAACAGAATTTTAAAGAGTGAGAAGATGCCTGAAGAATTGAGGAGAAGTGTTCTATGCCGATCTTTAAGAAAAAGGGCGATGTGCAGAGTTGTAGCAACTACAGAGGAATAAAGTTGATGTGCCACACAATGAAGCTATGGGAAAGAGCAGTGGAGTCTTGGCTAACAAAAAGCAAGTGGATATTTGTGAGCAGCAGTATGGCATCATGCCCAGAAAGAACACCACTGATGCAATTGCTCTGAGAATGTTAATGGAGATGTATAGAGATGGTCAGAAGGAGCTACACTGCATCTTTGTGGATTTAGAAAAAGTATATGACAGGGTGCTGCTGAGGCTAAGGCCATGGTACTGCATGAGGATGTCAGGAGTGGCAGAGAAGTACAGGATATGTATAAGAGGAGTACGACAGCAGTGAGATGTGCTGTAGGTCAGAAAGAGGAGTTCAAGGTGAAAGTGAAGCTACATCAAGGATCGGCTTTGAGTCCTTTCTTTTTGCTATGGTGATGACCAGGTTGGCAGAAGTAGTCAAACAGGAATCTCTGTCTAGACTGAGGGTTGCAGATGACATTGTGACTTGTAGTGAGAGTAGAGAGCAGGTAGAGGAACACATGGAAAGTGCAGGTCTGCTTTGGAAAGAAGAGGAATGAAAGTCAGTCGTAGGGATAGGGACTGTAGCAGTTATGAAAAGCCATGAGGCAGAGATGGAGGTAGCAGAGATGAAGATGTTGAGGTTCTCTTTAGGAGGATGGACAGCATTAGGAACAAGCACATCAGATAGACAGCCCAGGATGGCTGTTTTGGGAACAAGGTCAAATAAAACATGCTAGGATAATATAGTAATTTCTGGTATATAAGAAAAAACCTTGTGTAGCTAGGATTTTTCTTTATTCACAGAGTGAATTATACATCTTTCTTTACGTTTCTTCAGAAGTCAAAACATAATGAAGACCTGGACATGTGTGACTGCTGCATTGTGCTTTCCATCTTGGCGTGTCGTATGCTTGTCATGTTGACAGACACACCCAATGAAATCATTTTCGGTAGTTTAAATAAAAACATCTTACATCTTTGTGTGTGTGTGTGTGTGTGTGTGTGTGTGTGTGTGTGAGTGTGAAACTTGGCCTGAGCAAAAAGGAAGTATTTGATGGGCTCACTGCAACACAGATACAGTAGCTAAACGGTCCACTACAGGAAACGCAGTATGGTACAGATATGGCTTATCGCTGAATGACACGGTGACAGGAATGAGGAAAAGGGTCGTGTTCGTTTAATTCATTTCAGAATCGACACTGAGACATTACACTGTAAGGCTATAGGTGGCAAGCACGTTCACATTTTGCAGAGAGACTTTTAATTTGAATTGGAGGAAAGCTCAGCTTGGCAGCCATTTTGCATTCCGTCTAATGTTTTACCCGTGCTTCTCTCACGCTGTTTTCAAATGAATAAACCTCTTAAGTGGCAATAATGGCGAACGTAGCAACAGCCGTGGCCGCAGTTGCGGGAAGAGACCCTGCTGTAGACCGCTCATTAAGATCTGTCTTCGGTAAGAAAAAAAAGTTTTATTCCGTATGCTTTGTTGGTGCGAATCTGACATCTAGCAAAGCTAACCGAACATTATTATGGAAGCTGATAAGCTAAACGTAGCAGCGTCTGATTTATGTTTCTTTCCAAGCAAGACACCTATAATATTGTTGATCCTGACTGGCTAATATTGTTGATGTGCTTAGAGGCTGATAGAGGTTGTCGTGTAGAACAGCTTGCTTGCAAGCTTAATTCGCTTTCTTTACCTTCTAAACACCAATACTAGCTTTACTTTAGCGAGCACGCGTCAAATTAGCCGTTGACCAAAATAGATAAAAGACGTTTGTTATAGAAGCTGAAGGTTTATAACCTTAAGCATGTCACTTCTGATACTTGAGCTATATGTGTATAACAAACTACATGGTAGAACCATGTGTTTAACCACAAACGTTGTCCACCTGATCTTGTCCTAGTGGGGAATATCCCATATGAAGCAACAGAAGAGCAGCTGAAAGACATCTTCTCAGAAGTTGGACTTGTCGTCAGTTTCAGGTATGACCATCAGGCCAGATGCAGCAAGGATTATGTGTTAATGCGAAGTATTCACCAGACTAATAAGACTGGCATTGTAGGTTGGTATACGACAGAGAAACAGGAAAACCTAAAGGTTATGGCTTCTGTGAGTACCAGGACCAGGAGACAGCACTCAGTGCCATGCGCAACCTCAACGGTCGAGAGTTCAGCGGTAGAGCTCTACGCGTGGACAACGCCGCCAGTGAGAAAAACAAAGAAGAGCTTAAGAGTGAGTATGGTTAATGGCTTCTGGAATGGTTCTTTATGTCTCTCTTTATATATGTAGATACACACATACATATATGTGTGTGTGTGTGTGTGTGTGTGTGTGTGTATATACACACACACACATATATGTATGTATGTGTATATATATATGTATGTATGTGTATATATATATGTATGTATGTGTGTGTATATATATATGTATGTATGTGTGTGTATATATATATGTATGTATGTGTATATATATATATATACACACACATATATACACACACATA
>JAOTRN010000051.1:340880-363315 GCA_028566695.1 Bagroides melapterus
TATTGTAATTGTTTGCCATTGTTCACAGTTCAGAGTTCCTGTAAATAAAAAATAAATTTATGAAATGTATGTCTAACAATTTTAAGACATAAATAAGTAGCACAGAATAAGGGTTCAGTATTATTTTCTATTTTTTATATCTAAAACATGATTGTGAAGGTGAAGCAGATTATGAAGTAACTGTAACCCTACTTTTGGCCCACCCTGTATATCAATGAACACAAATATAACTTGGAGAACAAAATTGTAAGTTTTACTTAAATTAGGGTGATGCAAAAATGAGTCAACCCAAAGAAAGTCTGTGATGCTACCATCACTCCATGCCCTTGGTCGTGTGCACTTTTCCAACATGACGATGATCCTAAATGCACATCTAAGGCCACTGTTGGATTTCTGAAGAAGAACAGGGTGAAAGTGATTCAGTGGCCAAATATGTCTCCTGATCTGTACCCAATCGAACACCTATGGGGAATTTGATTTGAGTATCACCCTCCATCCAGCATCCAGTCTCTAAAAGAGGTCATTTTTGAAGAATGGAAAAAGATGACTGTTACAAAATGTCACCAACTTGTTTATTCCATGCCTAGAAGACTTGGTGGTGCCATTAAAACATTAGTACTAAATGTTTTTGTTGTGGGGTGTACCCCATTTTTGCAACACCTTAAAACTGAAAAATGTGTAATCTAAGATATTATTAACCTGACTTTCATGTTATAAGTTAAACAGATGTTATATTAAACTTGGTCTTGTCAAAATTTTGGAAATTTGTTTTATGTTACTTTTCAAAGAGGGTGTAGTCATTTATGCTGAGCACTGTACAAACGAGTTTGTTTGATGCAAAGTTAGCCTTTTCATTTAAACTTTTCATGTTTTGGTGAAGCATTACCTCATGATTCATAATCTAGGGAAGCTACAGTAAAGTTCTAACTTTTGTTGCTTTTGTCTAAGTGCCATCACAAAATAATTTGTTTGACAGATGCATCATTTTTTGTTGTTTCTTTACATTTTCAATCTAAAATGCAACATGCATCCATACCTCCTTTCTCATGACTACACATTAGTTGTTTCTAAGTTATTACATGCTAGTGTTCTAATTTGAACTGTGTGGATTTTTTTTTTCCATAGTACCCATGGTAGACCCACGAGCTCCTATGCGAGGAGCGCCTCCAGGACCTCAAGGGATTCCACCAAGAGGCCTGCTTGGTGATGGTCCTAATGATCCACGAGGAGGATCGTTAGTAAACGTAGGAGGAGAAGTAGTGGAGCCGTGAGTATACCATCTCTTCTGGATTGCAGCAGTCAGACTCCAGATAATTGGACATTATATTTGTTTTAGCTATAAGAAATTAAGGTTGACTAGTCTGATAACCAAGAACCTTCATGAACCTATCATTCCCTCTAGAACTATTGGAACACCCAATTTGTTTGTGCTCAACACTAAATACATTTGGGTTTGAGATCAAGAGATGAAACTTTTTCAGCTTTTATTTCCATGTTTTTATATCTACAGTATATGTGTATATACAACATGAAACATGGAACTATTTATATTGGAGCATCCAATTTTTAGGTGAGCAAAAGTATAGGACGTCTTAAAGTAAATAACACTTAATATTTGACCACCAAACTTTAACTCCAGATTGGATGCTGTTCAGAATAGCGTTACACACTTCACAATTGCAAGTGCAAACTGTGGGTTTTCAGACCAGGTTTGTGTTCTTTGTATCAGCTGGTTTTGTATCAACAAATAATATAGGTCACATTATTATTATGTGTATAGTCGTGGTTACATGGGAGGCCCTCCACCACACCAGGGCCCACCCATGCATATGGCCCCTCCAGACATGCGTGGACCCCATGACATGAGAGGAGCACCCATGTTGGGAGAGCCCAGAGGCCCAATGATGGATCAGCGTGGTCCACCCATGGACTCTAGAGGTATGTAATATGATGGGTACTGTACTGTTATCAAGCTGGTGGTCACAAAATAAACAAGCAATTTGCTCACAATTGTAATGTTTTAATATGTAATATTATTTTTTTAAAGCTGCAATTCCTCCAGGTCGTGATCCTCGAGCAGTAGAAACTAGGGGTCCTGTGGCAGGTCAGCGGGTGTCTGTAGCAGGTGGAATGCAGGGTGCACCTTCTCATGGAATGCCATCAAATGCTCCCCAGTCTGCTCGACCTGTATGCCTTATACCCATTTCATACTGTTATTTTTGAATTAAATATTATAATTTTGTAAAAATGCTCTTTATTGATAACCCTATCATAACTTTAACAGGGTCCTACACCTGAGGTTTCCTCTCAAGATCATGAAAAAGTGAGTGTGGCACATACAACTACTCATTTAACAAATGTTTGAGTATAGGATTATTATTACTAATTAGCATTGGTTACCCAACATTTGACAGTGTGTTAATGTGAATATGAACTATGATGGTTCTTTCTTCTGTATTTTAGCTTTTTAAAGGTAGTGGGCTAGCTCGGTCAGCTTCAGAGATGTAGGGAGCAATGTGGGTAGATGCAAGGCTAGACAGCAGCAAGCTTTTTATTGTCATAAAATTTTCTGTAATATTCAAAAACTAGTCTCAGTCATGAAACCTTGTAACATACTTTCTAATACAATAATAATAATTGATCAATACACCTTTGGTCTCCTTTGCTATCGAGGTATACTATGTGGTTTGGAATGTAGCTCTATATTTTTCGGAATGTTTTGACTTTTGTAACTGTGATTAATTAGCATAGCACAGAGCTTTGGAGTGCACCTGTTGAAATTCACCTGGCCATCACACCTTCATGTGGGTCTTTTCCAATCTGTTGCTACAAAGATGGATGCCCACAATTGTGTAGAATGTCTTTGTATGTTTTAGCATTAAGATTTCTCTTCACTGGAGCTAAGTGGCCCAAATGTGTTCCAGCATCACAATTCCCCTGTGCACAATTAAGTTTCGTAAGGACACGATTTGCCGAAGGATGGAGTGGAAGAACTCAACCGTCCTGTATAGATACTTGACCTCAAACCCCACTGAAGACCTTTGGGGTGAATTGCAATGCAGACTGCACACCAAGCATCAACAAAAGATTTGGGACACGCCTGTAGAAATGCACATACATTTGACTATTTCTTGCATAGCCCTCAAAGCAGCCAACTGTGAAGGCATTGTGAATGTACTGTTATTTTTTTCTCCATGTTAGTAAAACTGATGGCCGTCATATTTTTCCCCAGGCTGCTCTAATTATGCAGGTCCTCCAGCTGACTCCGGAACAGATCGCCATGCTCCCCCCTGAGCAGAGGCAGAGTATCCTCATCTTGAAAGAGCAGATTCAGAAAACTGCGGGTGCCCCGTGAAGATTCTTTTTTTTTTTTTTTTTTTTCTTTTTGCTTACTGTCTTCCTTCTCTAGGCAAGACAGTTTTTCATTTGTGGGTGTGTATCATGACTTAACAGTTTTTTGCTGTAAGCTCTACCTTAATATGCCATTTTGTTTTTTTTTCCCCAGGAAGTTTCCATTGCAAGGAATTTCTAAACCTTGAAACAAGATTCTTCCTCTTGTTTTTAGGCTTGAGATAAACATACAGTGTATAGACACATCTTTTCTTCAGTAAAAGGTTTAAGATGTTTTCTTTATTACCTGGTGCATGTGATTTTTTTTGGAGTGTGAAAGAGTAAGAGGAGCAACTCAGAAATACGAAGAAAAAACAAAATCCTTAACCTAATCCTGGAGTTTTTTTCATTTCAATATTGCCAAAGCTACTGTCGTCTGTTTTTTGTTTTGTTTTCCAATATGACACAAACATTGTAGCTATTGCAAATAAAGACAGCATTTCCTGCCAGTTGAAACCAAGGTGAATAAGGAAGTGTTTAATCCATATGACTAATCTATGGTAGCAATAATGTAATGAAACAACCAAAGAAACTTTGAAAATCTTTCACTTCATGGCAAAGATTTGTACATACAACTGAAAAGTAATAAGTAATGTATATTTTAAATGAATGAGTTCCTTATTTTTGATACTGCGTTGAAACCAAAACGTCACAATTGTAATATTCATACAAGATCACTTATCAATAACAAGGCAAGAAAGCCACACCCAAATTAAATAAAACACACTATCAATGGTTTGAAAGAGTTCTAGTTGCTTACATGCCTTCACTTAAAAAAAACAAAAAAAAAAACAACACTTAATACAGATGTCTACCAACATAGGATAATGCAGAATAAACACATAGACTCAGTGTGATATATGGAAAAATGCAGATGCTGAAATCTTCACTGTATTGATCAGCAGTTTAATTCTATCACTACTATAGCTAGCTCAGGTACTGCAGAGCCTATGGTTTTGTTCTACAGAACTTTATCTTTGACGAGATTTTGTTTCTGTAGTTTCTAAATTATTTCAGGGCTCCACATATGGCCAGCCATTGAGGCATTTCATAAGCTCCAAGTAAAAAGGGAAAGGAACATGGAAGAGCTTGTCCTTCTGGTTCAACTGGTTGCTTGCAACAACAGCTCAAAAGTTCTCTTTGTTAAAGTAAAATCTGGTCTTGCGAAGATCAACATCAGAATATTTCACACATTTCTTTTCCAAATCTTTAGCTAAGGCAGTTGGGCCACATAGGAAAGTACCAACCACTGACCTGTCAGCAAAGACAAAGAAAAAGATTAAGGACACATTTTCAGACACATAACATGGTCATGTTTTAGGTTTAAGACTTACGAGGGGTTCTCTTGTCGAACTTGCTCAAATTCCTTATCCCAGTTTGGTCTTCCATAGTGAGTCTTCTGCTTCAGACCAGTAATAACATCAGTGTCTTTATCAAAATGCACCATGACATGGGCTGCCTAGAATTACAAAATGAGTAGCAACTGTACCATCACAACACAACCTTCACATTTTGTACTGTACCTCTATGGTTTATATCAAAGCAGATACAACAGACATACATGTGTGTGGTCCCATCCAGTGAGGTAGAGTTTGTAGGTAAGAAAGTCTTTCATGCCTCTCTCCTCCATCTCCTTCTCAAGCACCTGAAGCAGATCTGCAAACCACTCAAAGGCATATGTCTCCCTGCACAACCAATAGAAGTAAATCTGTAGGGAACAGAACCACAAGTTAGAGCTATGCAAGGCTGACAGCTCTCTGCTCAAAACATGCCTTGGACAGTGTTGTGTTACGTAATATACATTCATACCTTTCTGGTGCATAGCTTGGGATTGGAATCTTTAAATTTATACCAAATGGACTTCAAGATGGAAGCAAATGGAGTCACGCCAATGCCTGCACCCACCAGCATGCTGACCTCATAGTCAAACACATCTTCACTGGCTGTTCCAAATGGACCATCCACAGCTAATCTGAAACCAGATCATTAGATTTACTGAGTTGTGGAACTACACTATAGGGTAACCACAACTCATATGTAATTGACTACTATGTTATATGCAATAATTTGGCATATGGGAGGATTGTAAAAATCTGCTTTAAAAGCAACAGCACAACAGCAGACCATAAAGCATGTTGATTTACTTAGGTCCTTGACTCCCCTCTGGTAATTTCTCAACCATCTTGATAAGCTTCTCTGTCCAGTCCCCGGCTGAGCGGATATGTAAGCTAAAGAAGTCCTCCTCAGGGGCCGATGTCATTGTAAATGGGTGCCATTCAAGTTGGGAGATAGCTGGACAGTTCAGAAAGACATACTGTCCAACATCCATTTTAAATCCAGCCTTCACTAATTGTAGCTCCAGAACTTTGGATGGATGCATTACAATCTAAGAGTACAAATGAGACAGATCCATTTATAAACAACTTATGCCGCCTTCTATCTCTGATATTTAAACATTACTAAGAGCTTACCTTTTTGTAATTTACAGTCTGAATATAGCGGATAAAGCGCAAAAGCCTCTCACATATGTAAATGATCATAGGACCAATCACCCACATCCAAGTCTAGGAAAGGACATTAAATAGAAATGGAAGTTACACAGAAGGAATAGCATTTCTACAAGGAAGTACATTTCATACATATACATACAATATCTGTAGATTAAACAATTTCCTATACCTGGGGAAATCCTCCTGCAAACTGAGGAATGGGACATTCCACAATCAGACCCCATTTTTCTGGATAGTCTTTGCAGAAGGTAGTGTTGTGATATGGCTCTGACTTCTGACTTCGCACAATGCGCCTGCATCAGATGCAAAATATAACTTTAGCAATGAATTTTTTAGCAGGCAAATAAAATTCATTTAAACAATGTCATAAATTCTTGAATGCCTTACCCTGCCCCATGAAAAACCAGGCCTGCAAAGAAAATGATGAAGAGATGGTGAGTGTACCAAAACACCTCAAAGTAGCTTCGCCGTATCACCTCCATTGATGATGTAATCATAAGGATAAGAGCAAGTGTGATCACAACTCCTGTAAGGCCAGCGATGGTAGTGAATGCAAATAGGAGTGGTGTCTATGGTACAAACACAGAACTGCTGTTAATGGCATGTACTTGCAGACACACACAGATGTTAGATGCAGAAAAATAAATGTAGATGTTTCAAAGAACACACAGGCAGTATACTAAGTAAAACATTTAATTTCAAGTGGTCAGATTCACCGTTGAGTCGGATTGGATAGGATTGAGGTAAGTTGTGTTATCATCTTCATCATCCTTAAGCATTGAGAGATTACCAGCAAGGGGACCAAAAAGTCTGTGACGGCTACTGATGAACCGTTCCACATTGAACAAATGGGCGATGGTGTGAACAGCTAGACAATGAAAAAGACAAGAGTTTTGTCATTAATGATTCCATTCACTCCCAATTCAAATGCAGATGCCTTATACAACGTTAGAATCTATGCACAAAGCTATTTTTAAAACTGTCAGTACACACTGTATTGGTGTGTTTGTCATGTTATACAGGGTAAAACTGATATTTTGCAAAGTAATATCTTTTCTCATTCTTTAAGAAAACATATATTGAGCTGTACAAACCTTATCAGATGTAAACCTCTGAAATTAAATGTCTGCATTACACAATTATTGTTCAGGTAAATGGATCTCTTCAGGCATATGAGTAATCAGTACCATTTCCTGTTAATTATCTGTTTAGGACACAACAGAGTTTACCAGTCATCAATGCAATCATGTAGGCAACCAGTTTGTGGAATGTGAGATTTCTGTCCAGTTGTTTCCGCAAGGTTCGTCCACAGCACTACAATGAAGAGAAATTGTTATCCATATCATCAAAGCCCAATTTACCCGATCGGTTTTGAGAATCTAAACTTTTTAACTTTACAATTTAATAATAGTATTATTGTCAATCTTTATGTCAGTCAGGTCCAAATATTTGCCCAAAAAAACTCACCATGAAGGAGCCACGGACCAGAGACAGCAAGTTGCGACACACAGGCAGGAGGATGAGCATGCAGTTAAAGTTGAGAACAGCAGCAGGAGCTCTTGCCCAGGACAGTGCGGACTGGGAGCCAACATACATACTTCTTACAATATAATCTTAGTGTCTTATAAATGCCAGACATAAAGTATGATCTCCTTAGATTCAATCTAGATGACCTCTATAATGGTCTAGAGGTTATCAGACAAGGTGAAAATGTACCTTTTCCATAAAACATAACTTTACAACTTTTGTTTTACTATCTTGTATCTATGTAAACATGTGCATCTTAAATAATCTATTGTTCTACAATATTTGAGTAACAATTTAACCTTGAAAAAAAATATTATTCAGGTAGGGTTTTATTGTAACTCCTCTATATAGCTTGTATACATACACGTGTCTCCAGGACCATGAAGAACACATTACAGTATGAAAGACTAAACTGCAAATACATCATCATACAATCATTTAAGATGATTGCAAGATAATAAATACATGACATTACATGTTAAATAAACATGACATCTTGTATTTTAAAGTGTAAAGTGTTTAAGTATTGTTGTGTTCATGAGAAGTGTGAAGTGTGGATGTACTCACCCCTATCAGCACACGGGTGTAGTAGTACTGAGACCCCAAATCATACAACAAATAAAATCGAACAAACAAGAAGATGTTGATGCCCATCCAGACCACCTACAAACACAATCACAAGGTTTTATAACACATTCCGTTGGTGTCTTTGAATAATCTTGTTGCAGTAAGGATTCTGCTAAAAGATCTTGCTAAAGAATTCTTAAGTATTTTGCTAAAATCTTGCTCTTATCAAAAAAAAAAAAAAAAGACTGAGCTGGTCAAACTGGAAGACACATCTTTGTCATGTCTTACAGCTGCATTCTCAATTACTACCGAAACTAGATACGTTACTTGTACAAAAATAACACAATTATAATATGATCTAAAAGTAACTTGTTCAGCATTACCATGGTAAAAATAACTTTCCAAGACTTTCTAACAGTTGGCCGTTTGTTTTCAGCAGGTGTGTGTGGAAAATGAGAGCAGTCGGTCTAAACATTCTACACATTCTCGGTCACAGTGATGTCAGGTGTTCTGTTGTTTCGCTTCTTAAATATCGTACCTCTAACAATGAGATCAATTAAAAAAACGGTACATTTTAGTCGCGTAAAGATTCCATATGTAAGTTATTTCAAAACAATAACCAATATTAGGGCTTACCAAAATAAAGGTTTCCAATCCATGGTTTACAACCCAGTTAGCCATGTTTACTTAAATTTGGTTACAGAGCGGTATCTTTAGCTTGACTCACAGAAGGTGTCTGCGTGTGTGTTATAAAGAGAATCTGTGCGAAGACTCCGCCTCAGGCCCAACCCGGAAACCCGGGGCGAAAATATAAAATCAGATAATGACAGGTTGGTTTACACACCTGGCTTTGGACGGTGAAAGAAGTTTGCGTTATTAACTTGTACACAAAAAGTTGGTCAGCTTTATTATTTACATTTTAACGTTATTTTCTGGTTAAGATACATGCTACACTAGCAGCACTTTACACTGACTAATGAAAAGCATTTGTCCAGAATGATTAAATATGTAAAGTATTTCTCTGTAAAACTGCGAAATTATACCATTTGATAAAAATAATTACTTTTATCCTATGCCATGAACTACTTCTCATTCTTGTCAATCAAATGAATTTTTATACTCCATTAAAGTTTCATTGAGACAATGTCCATTATTAAAAGCACTGTACAAATAAAATTTATTTATTTAATCTCTTAGACCAGAAATACACAGATTACAGCTATTTCTATTAAAATAACAAAAACAATACTATTCCTTAAATTAAAAACACTCAATTTAGACATTCAAAAAATGCTTTATTAATATTATATTCAAGTTACAATCAGCACAAAACAAGCAAAAACATTTTTTTTTTTACAAAGTTAAGATGATCTTATTTTTCAGCACTTAAAATCAATATCATTCATTTAAACAGAAATCTTTCTGGTTTTATGTCTGCAGGAAATCATCAACTACTTAAATCTGAGGTAAATGCACACACTGTGAAAGTATTTGCCTTCCTCCATAACTTACAGGAAAATGATTTTCCCAGGAAGCCTCCCATCTTATCTCTGTGATATGCAAGTTTCAAAGTGCACTTACGGGTAATGAATGGCTGGCTTGTGTTTTTACATAAAGCAGGGGATGCCCCAAACTGATCATGTAAACTCCCTTCTTGAGTCAGACACTTTCCTGTGTCATGTTTCCAACATACCTGGGCTGTGTACTGACATTTCAGACATTTGTGAACAATCTCATTCTTTACAACATTCTTTGGTATGTAGCAACCAAAAAAACCCCAGCTCACTACAAACTCATTCCCTGCCAATGTACACCAAAGTAGTGAAGGTTAAAATTAGAGTAGTGAGGCTTTTTTGTTCAAGGCCATTTCAAGGCAATTCAAAATAGTCATGCTCAGGATGATCTTAGAATTAAACAAAATTTGTTCTTAAAATGAACTACAGCAGTTTCTTTATAACTCACAATGCTCTTATCAAGACTCTCATGATGTTCCTGTTCAAGGATTCGTGCAAATATGCTAGGATTAGGTGGAGGCCATATATGACCAAATGAATTACAGGGGGAGGTCAGGCTGTCTCCATGTCCTCTAAGATATCCGTTTCTTGCAGCCTCGGCAGAACTGTGAGGTCTGGGGTTGGTGGGACCTGTGGAACCTGTATGTGCTCTTTTCTCCAGCAGCAAGCACAACGCAGGCAGTCTTCCACATTATGCTTAAAGAGTTTACGTGCCGGGTGGCAGAACTGGTAGAAGAGCAGCATAAAGAGCACAGCAAGGCCATAGCACACAATCAGTTGCACAGCGAGCAGTGGAGCACACACATACTCATAGAAATCTGACTTAAAAAAGTACCAGGCAACAATGAGTGCCACATTTTCAATGAAGCGCAGTGTATAGTATACAGCCAGGCGGCTCCAGCGAGGCTGTTTCTCAAGTAGCTCCTGTTCGGCCAGGTTCAACTGCACAGCTGACCAACAGAAGACATTGATGCAGGCATAGAGCAGTGTAACCAGACACAGCACCACACATGTGCCAAGCTTGCTCAGGTTCTTCTCTACATTCTCAGGCAGTGAGGCTCTCCGTGCCCAGAATTCCACCCACGGCTGGAAGAAGAAGATGAGCAGGTTGGCCAGACCCACTGGAATCACCCAGAAAGTTAGGGCTGTGCTGAAGAGTACCAAGGAGGTGACACGAGTGGCGATCTCCAAACCACGCCACAGCACCATGCATAAATATGCACCAGGCTTCATGCTCACTTTGTATTCGTCATAACGGATCTGGATTGCCAACACGCTGCACACCAATGCCCCATATGTGATTGATATCAGGGAAATGATCATCAAGGCAACTGGAAAAATAGGAACAATTTATTGCACAATACGTGACCATACATTTTAGATTTTATTTATTAGATACAGTCTAGCCTTACATCATTCTTACTTTAAACTTTTATTTTAGTGGATAGAATTCAATTAAAATTTTGAATGCAATTAAATGGAATATAATGTGTAAATGTAGTTCAATACACATTTAATTATTTCTAAATGTAAATATTTATTTCACTAGTTCATATTGATGCCTTGGTGCATGCCATAAAATAATTAAATCTCTAAAACATCATCCATCAAAACCAAAGATCACATCTTAGTGGATGACATAGATCATGATCAAGAATTAGAGTAAGTCCAGCCATATTAGCTCAAACAATTAAAAAAAAGTCACTGGACATTTTAATTAATTATCTCATTTTAATTATTTAATTCTGAACACAATTTACTGATTTATTTAAAAAATGAATTCCATCCATCTTCCATTTCGCTCTGAAATGTTTAAATAAAGCAGCAGCAGCAACAACAACAAAAATCTCACGTCTAGCTGGAAGGATGTATTTCTCTTGAATGGCAGCATACAGCTGGAGAGTGAGCTGAGGTGTGGAACCAAGGAATGCCTGGATGACAGCTGTGCGTTTAAAGGCATCACGGTGGACAGCCAACTTGCGCTCTGAATGTCCGATCTCCCATTCCATGGGGGATCCAATGGCTTTGCCATTTTTTAACTTCATCTTCCGTGTGATGGTAACGTAAGGTTCCTCCTTTCTGCCTGCTTTGAAGTAAACTACCAAAGCTTCTAGACACCTGTAAGGAGGAAACAGAGAAAACTCACTGGGTGTGCAATTTCAATTCACAGACCTCTAGAGAGTAGACAAGTCCTGTAAAGAAATAAAATAATAATATATACAGTTAAAGTCATATAGTTACATAGGTCTTGCAGAATCTGAAAAAAAAGAGGGATAAAAATAAATAAATAAATCAGAAATAATTAATAAATAAATCAGTTACATAATTAGAAAAACGAAATTCCTAGTTTGAACACTAGACGGCAGTATATTGTTAATCCCAATTTGACACATTCACTGACTCTCAATTGACCAAACACTAATTGTGTTAGGGCCTACGTTTTTGTCACCTAGCTTTTGTGAAGACATGGCGACAACACAAAAAAGATATTTGGCTTATTACCTGCCTTTTCTTCAGCCATGTGTGAGGAGAGCAATGATAGAACACAGACTTGTCTCTTTTTGTCCATCTGAACACAAAATTTCACCCACACTGATATACATGTTTAAAACCAATCCAGGCCATTCACAGACAAAATTATTTCCACTCACAGTTGACAAGTTTTTATTCGAAGCAAAATTGTTACTGTAAAAACTGTAACATGTAAAGTATCTTCAGCAACCCCAGGGCCGCAATCTGTAATTTTGAATGTTCTGTTCCAGAGCAAATAACCTTCCCCAATTTTTGATGAATTTGATGGCAAAAAAGGGAAGAAAAAGGAGGGGAAGAAAAATCTAGTACACAAACAGGCTTTGTATTATTTGTATTATACCACCACCCACGTGAATCTGGAACATTTGTTAAAATATTTTGTGAGGTTCATAAATTAAAAAAAAAAAAAAAAGTAGAACAAATTTTCTATAGCTGGCAAAATTCCAACACTGACATTTTCTCTATTTTTACTATGATGGCCCACTGTTGTGCTATAAATGGCAAGTAAGCAACTCCAAGCTTGAGAGTGAAAGAGAAATTCCGGAAAGAAATCAAATCCTCAAAAGAGTTTAACAGCAGACTTGAATGCATTATGGTACAATCCAAAGAAAACTATATGAAATTAAAGCTTAAAATTAGCCTAAACTAATGTACCATGTATCAATATCAATACTGAATCAATACTGAATAAACAAAGGTATCATTTACATGTAAAGGTGAACTGTGCCCTGTGAACTACAGAATAATATTGCAGTGAATTTCCAAAGTAATCTAACATTCTTGAGAATTTTAGTGTGTTGATAGTATCCTGAAGCCTCTTCTGTTACCTTTACCCATTTTCATTTTCTTTATTTAAAAAGCACATTTTATATCCCTACTGAGGTAGAGTAGAGGTGCTCATAAAGTTATTAATTTTATAAATGAATCAAAATCTTCTGACCAATCAGAATCAAGATTTCAACAGCACTGTGGTGTCATACTAATGGAACAAGGTGTTCCAGAGAACTGCAGATGCTAGCAGGCTAAGATGATTTATAATGCAGGAATTAGGGTATAAACAGTGTGGACATTATAATGCAGGATATAATTATAGTTCAGGTATTATAATGCAGGCATTATAATGCAGGTATTTTAATGCAGTATATAATTATAGTGCAGGTATTATAAGGAAGAGTATAATTGTAGTGGAGGTATTATAATGCAGCGGACAATTATGATGCAGGTATTATAATGCAGGAATTATAATTATAGTGCGGGTTGAAACACATATTTATTATATATGTAAATGAGGGCATACATTTGTCTCACACTTCCAGGCTTTGGGGATCGATTCCTGCCTCAAGTTCTCCTATGCTTTGGGTGTTTCATCTGGATTCTTTGATTTCCACCCAAGTTCAAGGACATTTGTTGTAGGCTGATTGGCAATTCTAAATGGTCTGATGTGTGTGAATGAGTTTGCGAGTGTACAGTATGTGAGATGGTGTCCTGCCATCCGGGGTGATGTACCCAGAATAACCTGGGAAAGACACTAGGCTCCTTGTGACTCTGTGTAGGAGAAGCAGTATAGAAAATGGATGGATGGAGATAAATTTTTATTTGATGGGTTATACGTGCTGCTGCTTAAAAAAACTATATTAAATTGCCAGTTGAGCTGGCTGCCTTGGGGGTTGTAGCTCTTGTACCTATTATATCATGTGGGTTGACTGTCATTTTGATTATCCTATATGTGAATGCAATTAAAATGTTTTAAGAATAAATTATTTTTATGGAGTAAATGTTAATTGATTTATCTACAGGCAGTTTGTATGTCACTGGTTTTCATGTAGGTTGCTTTGTATGTCACTTGATGGTGGAGATGCTGTTTGCATAATTTGTTTTCATTTGTTTGACTCTCACATAGAATAAAAAGCCTGAAGTTACCAAACATATTGACATGAGTGAATAACTACATGTCTGCAGTTAACAGAGTGAGGTGAGAAGCTTTACCTACTCAGATAACCCAAGATAAAGAATTGAAGGTGGGAGTAGCTGTAAACCAGGTTTTAATAGTCAGAGACTAAACGTATAGGAAACTGAATGATTTGGCTGCTCTAAAAGACCTATGGTACACAACAAAATGTAAAAGTTCTAATTAAATGACGTTCTACAGAATGCAGTTGGCACAGCTGCATTGCAAGTATTATAGTTGCTCAGAGTTTTGTAGGCCTCAGTCAAGATATAATCTGGCAAGCCAGCAACTCAGCTATTAACAAACTCTAAAGCTTTCAAAATAGAATCACTTGATACTACTTAATATAGACAAGTGTGCATGCTTCAGTAATGCTTTTAGTGCAAACTCTCTATTTTCTCCCCAGAATTTTTCAACACAAAACACACAACTGTGTGCTGGTATCGGAAGCATACGGCTAACTTAGCTACTGAAATATTTTCACAGAATGGAGGCATGTGTTTTTTTACTCATTGCCACTCAATCTTATTTTCAGCCTGATGAGTCCTCCACAAGCACAGGCATCAGGTTTCATTTATAATCTCCTTTCAGGAAATTGTAGGGAAATTAAAGTAGATGTACAGGGTGTGGACTAAACTGGTAGAACAATATATCAAACAGCCTGGTTCTGAAGTAAATCTCAGTTAAAACATGTGTATATGTTTGTTATTCCTATTGGTATTTACTTTTAACACCATTATGTGCCTAAAATGACTCTAAAAGCTGACAATTATCAGAACCTAATGTAATCAGTAGAAATACAAATAAAGATCACTTTTTATAACTTATTTATTGCTGCTTTAACAAACTATGAGACAAGTGGAGGTAAAGAGTGGGTAAAGGAAAAGGGGTGAGAGCAGTGAAGAAAGGAGAAGTAAACAAGTCTGGTAAAGCTTTTCCTTTTTGGTGACTACTAAATACTGCTAAAAACCAAATGTTTGCTAGCTACTGACTAAAATTTATATTTACACACTGGTCAAGACACTGAATTATCGTAGTGTAACACCAAGTCAATTAAACCTCCTGGATATCAATCTGCCCAGTTAAGAATCATAATGAAAGTGACAGCAGGTGCAAAGGAGAGGCAGCAACAATACAAGTGGTGCAGGTGGTGGCCAGAGACAACTGTTCTCTCATTATACTTCCTAACTGATCTGTCTCTAGTTTTGAGTTTTGTTAGGGTCCTTGTCACTTGTAGAAGTACCTGCAACCCAATCAGGCTGCAGAGGTAGTCCATTTTCTCCAGGGTGGTAGTCCATTTTCTCCAGGGTGGTAGTCCATTTCCTCCATCTTTACATGCTGTTGCAAGGTTTAGTGTGTCACCCAGCACAGTTTCAAGAGCAAGGAGGAGATACTGGGAGATGGGCTTTTAAATGAGGAGAGCTGGACAGAGCTGTTGAAGGGCAACAACCCAGCAGCAGGTCCAGCATCAGATCTTTTGCTGGAGGGGGAACAGAAAGAGCACAACCAGAGCCCTACAAAATTATCTCAAACAGTCTTCTTGTCAGAAACATACAAACTCCATAAGGGTGGCATGAGGACTAGTGTCCTCTAGTGGCCAGAGAACACCAAAATGGGCAGGGCCACCATTGGTGCCGTGTTCACGTCACAGAAAAGAGCAGATTCCCACTGAGCACATGTGACAAAAGTGAAAGTGTCTTGAGAGTCCATGGGGAAATTTTGCTGCCTGCAAACCAGCATGACAGTGATTGTATCTGGAGTAATATCCTTGGAGGGTCACATAGACCTCGATTTGCTAGCCAACAGTACCTTTGCGTCTGTTAGGTACTGGGATTAAATCATAATAGCTAATTTCAGACGGTATAGTGGGCCCTTGACTTGTCTTGGTGCATGACAATGCCCAACTCAATGTAGCCCGAGTGTGTAGGCAGTGTATAGGCACTGATGCTATTGACTGGCTCTCATTCCCCAGACCTGAATCTAGTTGAGAACCATTGTTGGGAGTCATACATACATATGTAGGTGATACACAATGTATATAACTAAAGAATTTCAACTTGATTATTTCATTCATTAAGAGCCAAATTATGGTTTAAGTGTTCCCTTCAAACAATCACACAAACCAAATCAAACCATCCCCTTCAACTCCACAGTCTTCTGTTTGTGCATTAAACACATTTTTCCAGTTCATAAGTCTCTACTGTTGTGGACAGATATTTAACATTTTTATTACAACCAAAAGCATTAGTTTAAGAAAACTACTACATATACAATTTAAATGTTTTTGTTTGCACAAAAGAGAAATGACAACTACTTATATTATGGGTTTTGTTGCAGTGTGAATATAAAACACTGTTGATACAATTGTATTAAATTTTTAAAAAATAACAAGAAAATAGCAAATGGAGGAAAGAAAAGGTCATTTAATCTTGTAAAAGCTTTACAATTCAAAGAAGAAAAAATGACTTCAAAGAAGAATCCTATTGGCACAGTAAACTAGACTCTACATGTTTTATTACAGTAAGCAGAAGGGAAAAATCAAAAAGAACCTAATTAACCTGTCTGGACTCATACAGATTAGTAAATATGGCAAGATTTTCTTTTCAATGAGTAGTGTAAAAAGAGCAAATCTAGCCACAAGGGTTCGGTCAGGAAGGACAACCGGCATAAAACGTGCCAAATTTAAACATGCAAGTTGTCAGTGTGAATTCCATACTGGATTGGTCGAGGCCCGGGTTAACAATGACCACCACCGGCACTGTTGACCTACAGGGTGTCGGTGGAAATTGGACTACTGTTGGTTGAGGATGGAGTGGAAGGGAGAGGAGGGAGAATGGTTCGGAGGCAGAGAGAGAGGAGGAAAGGCAGGAGTATAGGTTTGAGAATAGGGACTCTTAATGTTGGTACAATGACAGGGAAAGGTAGAGAGCTGGCGGACATGATGGAGAGAAGGAAGGTAGATATAGTGTTAGCAGGAGACCAGGTGGAAAGGGAGCAAAGCACATAGTATTTGAGGAGTTTGTGAGGAATGTTTTAGAGGTGAAAAGAGAAAAAGTAATCATTTTTAAGTTAGACACTGAAGGGGTAATGTTGAATGTCGTCAGTGGTTATGCTCCACAAGATTCTGGAGTGAGTTAGATGAGGTGTTAGAGAGAACTGCCAGAAGTGAGAGAGTAGTGATTGGAGCAGAATTCAACAGGCATGTTGGTGAGGGGAACAAAGGTAATGAATAGGTAATGGGCAGGTTTGGTGTTAAGGAAAGGAACCTAGAAGGACAGATGTTGGTGGACTAACCAGGTGGAAATGTCTGTAGTTAATTACTTCCATAAGAGAGAGGAACATAGGGTTACATATAAGAATAGAGATAGGAGTACACAGTTAGACTACATTCTATGTAGACGTGGCAATCTGAGAGAGATTAGTGACTGCAAAGTGGTGGTAGAAGAGAGTGTAGCCAGACAGCATCGGATACTGATGTGTAGGATGTCTTTGGTGGTCAGGAAGAAGAGGAGAGAAAAGATAGAAAAGAAGAGAAGAGAGAAAAGAAGTTGAAAAAAGAAGAATGTCATGAGGACAGACAGAAGCTGAGACAGGCTAGGTAGTCAGGAAGAGCTTCCAGAGGATTGGGAAAATACAGCAGAAATGATCAGGGAGACAGGAAGGAGGGTGCTAGGTGTGTTATCTGGAAGTAGAAAAGAAGATAAGGCAACATGGTTGTGGAATGAGGAAGGACAGAACAACATTCAGAGGAAGAGGCTGGCTAAAAAGAAGTGGGACATAGAAAGGACTGAATAAAGTAGACAGGAGTACAAGGAATTGCAGTGCAGAGCAAAGCGGGATGTGGCAAAGGCCAAACAGAAAGCATACAATGAGTTGTATGCTGGTTAGACACAAAGGAAGGCGAGAAAGGCTTGTACAATTAGCAAGACAATTAGCAAGGTAAGGGAGATTAAAGATAGAGATGGAAAGGTGCTAACAGGTGAAGAGAGTGTGCAGACAAGATGGAAGGAGTATTTTGGGGAGCTGATGAATGAGGAAAATGAGAGGGAAAGAAGGGGGGGGAAGAGGTGAATATTGTGGAGCAGGAATTAGCAAATATTAGAAAAGATGAGGTGAGGAAGGCGAATCAAGAGTGGCTGGTTGGTCCAGATGACATACCTCTGGAAGTGTGGAAGTGCCTAGGAGAGACAGCAGTGGAGTTTCTGTTTTCGGAACAAGGTCAGAGAGGCTAGATTGAGATGGTTTGGATATGTACAGAGGAGAGAGAGTAGTCATATTGGTAGAAGGATGGTGGAAATGGAGCTGTCAGGTAAGAGGTCGAGAGGAAGGCCAAAGCAGATATATATGGATGTTGTGAAAGAGTATACAAAGTTCAATGGTGCGGTAAGGTGGAAACTGAGGATTCGCTGTGGTGAACCCTAACTGGAAAAGCAGAAAGTAGAAGAAGTAGTAGGCTCATAGGCCTATAGGCTTAGTTCTGACATACGGAAAAATAAGCAGGCCATGTGTACAGCATTTTTCTTGCAAAGGTCAAGCCACAAATCACACTTTTGTCTTGGACGACAAAGGCACAGACACTAGCTTTCTACCATCTACTAATCACAACAAGATTTACCTATGCAGATTACCCATTTAGAATATGTTAAATGTGTCAGAAATAATCCAAAGTCAAATGAATTTGTGAGGCTCATTCTTAATAAATGATGAAGTCTTTATGTAATTTTACCATTAAAAATCTGTATCTGAATATAGGAAATTGAAATGGGTTAACAATGCAAAAATTCAGAATGTAAAATATATTTACATTTCTAGACCAACAGACAGGTTGTGTAACATTAATGCAGAGTGCTGTGCATCCATTTAATTTTGATTTACACATTGATGTTACCTTATTAAATTAATTGTGCTCATAACAGGTGCCAGTGATGCTTAAAAATAAGTGGACAACTACTAAAAATATCTGTCATTACAGATGTATAAAGTAAGAAAGTAAGGAATAAAACCAATTAATAAATATTTTATTTAATCTGTTAAAATGGTGCATTTGGTACACATTTGGCATATGTGGGGGGTTTTGTGGTAAGATTCTATTTTTACTCTCCTAGGATTTTCTTGTTAGTGGTGGTAACCTCTGTAGACTACATTTCATAGCTAAGCACAAAACCCAGAGATAAGTCACAACACAATGACCATCATTATAAAAAAAATTGTAGTAACATAAGCTTACAAAAAAGGAAAAGAATAATCTAATAACTAAACCACCAATACTTCTAAACCCAGACTCGTTGTGCGCATAATATTGTGTATAATTGTGCATAATAATGTGTATACAAAATAAAGTAAAACTATTAAACTAAAAACCTGTAAAGAAAAAGAATAGTTTTGTGTCCAACAGAAGTTATGATACAAAGTTAAGAACATTATGATTCAAAATATGCTTTTAGTTGTCAAAACATACTTTTTACTGAATTCCACTAAACGTGGACACAATGGGAAGTGTACAGGGAAATTCCTAATATAGCGCCTTTCAAATGTGTGATCGCGCATGCGCGAAACCAAGACAATCGGCCAAGTTAGTCAAAAGTGGATTATAAAGCACTGGGTTCCATTTAAAGCCGATTTAACACTAATCCACACTTTTACTGCGTATGTTTGGGCCCAAAAGCCTGCCCAAAAATTCCTCACCCGCCCTCCTGTTGTACTCAATATGCAAGACCTCAACGGCATGCGACATGTGGTTCTAAAGCTTAGTGCTCAAGAGGGCGATAAAGATTCAAACTTTTGGAAGCGTTTCTAAGAGCATGACCTAATCATGAAAGTCGGATTTGGTAGTACACAAGTTAAAACAGATTTGTCCTGAAAGCTGTTTCCATTGTCTCTAGAAGTGAACTAAAAGAACACGATTTCTTGTCAGACATTTTCAACTTTTCCGAGATCTGAGTGCAGCAATGACGACATCACAAGCATGTTTATATAAACGAACCGGCGCTGAAATAGACTAATCAAACTGCACGTCTGACATGATAGCTTGCGGGGAGAAACCTCTTTTCTTTGTCCTTTAACTTACTCTAGGGCCTCTTGCTGCAAATCTCACACTGCAGCTTGTGTTTCTGGTATAATTTTAGACTTGACACATTTCTGAAACCAACGACGCTTGTAGACTACTTTGCGTAGGGTGTGTGTTCAGTCCATATGTGTAAATGCGTCTGAGGAAACTACAGCCATTAAGAGTGATGTGTACAGTGCCCGTGGAGGAACCTGATAGACCGCTCGCACGGACGGACGGCCAGCTGAAAAGGCTGCAAGTGATCACATGACCGTTCGGAGTTTGTCAGCAGCTGGTACTATCGTGTGAACAATCAGAATGCCCACAGTAAGCTTAAGTTTCAAGAAAATATTAAGGAAGATAGTGATTGAATACAGTAATACTACAATTCCTAGGTTAGTATAGCCCCTAAAGGATCAGAATCAGATTTGGTAGAGAAATTTAAGTTTTATCAATAAAGCTTTTCTACCGTAACCCTGGGGCACAGTCAGTTGGCCCCCTCTATAGACGTAATGCCACTACAATCATTATTATTTAGCGAAAAAAAATTGCATCGTAGTTTAATAACGTATTTGAATTTACAGTTTCCGATTACTGTACCTGCAAATACTGTCTGTCTGGTTTGTTAAAAACAGTTCATCACGTGACTACATACTGGCATACCTGATAATCGGTCCCATCTGGAGCAGGTGCATGAAAAGCACAAGAGGACGGTCTCTTCCCAAATCCCGATGCACAAAAGTTAAGGTCAGCTGAGTGAGGACAGAAGGCACCAGTATAAAGGTAATTGTCAAACCCATCCATATTACGTCGTCGCTTGTGTGGTACATGCTGGACAGCACCGATGCACATATAAACTCAGCACAGTAGAGGACAGTCGCCCACACCACGCTGAAAGGGGCATGAATTTTGCTGTGGTTGATCACCATCACAACGCTGTTTTCATTTGGTACCACGACGTGCGGTGGGATCTCCGAGATGTCATCCTCCACTGTCTCGTCCATATTGTTCATATAGCCCAACGACTTTACAGACTCCGGATTCTGCTCGTGGTTACTTTTCATTTCAATAAAAAAATAACAACACTGCTGCCTTTAAATGTAAACGAGCACTGTTGGGTTGCTAAAATGCTAATTGTAGGGTCGAATATCTTTATAGGGTTCACGTGGCTTTGATCGCAACTCCACATTCCAGTGATTTGTTATTATATAGTGCAGTTAAAAACTGAACTGGTCTTTATTTTGCCATTTTAGCCACAGCGAATAAAGAAATCCATCACCAACTTTTCAATCTAAGTTATTGTTGATCGAGCCAAACACTCAGTAGCCCGTGGATATTCCCGTTGGTGCCAAAGCGTCTAGTCTCTTGAGTCAATAGGCGTTCTTGGTCATAGGACTTGACGGTGTTGTTCGACCACGACGTCCCCATTAAGCCATTTCAAATAAAACCGCGTACAGAAGCAATATATACTAGCGTAACGTAAACATTCCACTACAGACTTCTTAGGAATCTATTTTGTTAGTCTGCTGTTTATGATTAGCACAACCAGGTGTGTCTCAACATGCGCTTCCTGACAGCGCTCTATTACTTTGCTTGACGCTGCTGCGGGTCCCTGCGTCCGCCGGTTAAAGGCCCATAACAAAATTGTGAATCTGAAACGACTGCCAAAATCCAGAGCACTGGAGATAATTTGAACATTTACATATTACGCTGTGCAAAATTTTGTTTGTTTCTTTGTAATTTTTACAAAACATTTTGTGACTGGTACTAATGTAATAACGAATAAATTCAATCATGAACGAAATTTAGTAAGATCATTGTCTTCAAGTTGGGCACTTGATGTATGCTATCCGGATGCTACAATCATTCATTTTTTTTCTTATTTTTCCTGCTTTATTTTTGTCATTTTTTGCTGCACATAATCACCCAGTGGCAGTCTGATTGCAATTGTGCTGTTTCAGGGAGTGTCTATTTCCATAATTGATTTTGGTCCAATATAGTATACATTACTCTGCTAATCAAGGCCTGATTCTAGAGTACCCACTGTGCTATGTTCTGTGTTTTAATACACCTAATTCAACTATTCACTGTGATGAAGTCAGTGTGTTAAAGAAGGGACCACAGTAAAATGCAGGACAGAGGGTACTCCAGGACAAGGCTAGGGAACTATGCTTTAGTAAATTATATTGCACTGTCATAATAGCCAGCATATTGGATACAAGAAAATGGATCTTCTGACCTTCTGTAATTTCATATGGTTTGAAATTAAACCATTAGCAGCCATGCATCATTATCATAACAGCCAGCGCTGAGAGCATTTGGATGCATTTGGAATGTTGCCTAATCACTTCTTCTGTGTTATAGTAAATTATTATAGTAACTCTATGGCCCACTATCCTAT
>JAOTRN010000051.1:410739-426465 GCA_028566695.1 Bagroides melapterus
GTATAAAAAAATCTCTTACTGGACACGGTAACACACATCTAAGGAAATACACTTGACTTGAATGACACGTTACTTGGCGTGCATAATTTTATTGGATTGTCCTAGATTCATCTTGCATATTAACACAATTGGCAGGGAAAGATGGAAAGATGGGAGACATTCTATTGGCACACTATGGGCACAGCCATCTTTGTCCGTCCATCTTTGCGGTACTGAGATTGCGGTACCATCTTTGCACCGCAGGGATTGGGGAGAATGATGGAATGATGGAAAGATGGAATGGCCTGATGTGATTTGCTGATAAAGTTGGAGAAAGATGGAAAGGGAGCATTCTGTTTGGCCGGCTGAACCAGACCATCATTCTGCAGTAAGTGCTACTGTTAAGCTATGTGGTAGCACCCAGAAGTGGATTGGGAAACTGCACTGGCAGTCTCGGCCGGCGGTGAGAGTGTAGGGGTTCGAGAATTGAAGGTGAGAGACCTGAACGTCAATGAAACTTCTCTAAACCCTAATGCTCAAGAAAATTACCTCTCAGAGCGACTAGCTCTCTGATATGTATTACCGCCCTAAACTATGGAACAAGCTTTGACCTGAAACTTGTCTAAATCCTAACTGTCAAGAAAATTACTTCTCAAAGCGACTTGTTCTCTGATACATATTACAGCCCTGAAATGTGGCACAGATTTATTATTATTTTCACATACAGATGGTTCTGGTGTAGACTTGGCCACTGGACCAGTCTATGCAGGGGTTGTTTTTGTGGAGCCAAGGGAACCTGAATATGACCTGTGCAATGAGGGAACGGATGACCAGAAAAGACAGACACTCCTCTTATTGTTGAGCAGCCTACTGTCACCACCTGCAGAGGTTTAGTATAGTGTGATGCCTGGTGTAGGATGTGACCCTTCAGGGCCCAGACATGGAGAACAGATGGCAAAGGCCACAAGAGTCCACAAAGTGAGAACCAAGCTGTGAGTCTGGTTGCCGACAGCAATGCAGACCTTGAGTGACACAACCCACACCCTGATGCACTGGTAAGGTTGAGGTGCCTGAAGCTCAACCAGGAAAGATACGATAGCGCATGAACCTGAACAACTGAATAAGTGGGTCTGGAGTGAAATACACATACACCCAGAAGCAGACCAAATGGAGCAAAAGTATTCACTAAATTGGATGCAACTTCAGACTTTTGTCAGATTCAATTAAATTCTATTCAGTTTATTTGTATAACACTTTAAACAATGCATATTCTCCCAAAGCAGCTTTCCATAAGAACAGTAACAGGAAAAATAATTTAAAGTTTAAAATTTAAAAAAGTTATTATATGTCTCTAACACCTATCCCTAACGAGCAAACAGGAGGAAAAGATGGCAAGGAAAAACTTCCTGGAGGGAGACTGGAGATACTCCCTTCCCTCAGAGCGGAACCATATTTTCCTGAGAGAGAAAACCTCACTTTAGCAGGAGAACTGCTTCTCATAGGCCAAAGAATTGTCATTTCCCACTGTATGAGTCATGACATCCTCAGAGACATTAATAGCAGACATCAGGACATAATTAAGTGTAGAGCCAGAGCCCAGCAGTCTGTATGGTAGCCAGGATTATCTGTACACTTCAGTCAGCTGGTGGAGAACAGTGATATGTGCTCTCATGACAGGGCAGAACATAGAGAGCCACTGCTGGCCACGCCTGTGCCAGAGAGGCCCTGGCAGAGCATGGGCACAGATCTATTCTTCTAGGAAAAGAAGACCTACCTTATTGTAGTGGATTACATCTCACTGTATGCATATCGAGGTAGCCCACCTTCTTGTGCCCTCTGAAAGCACAGTCATTTCTGCAGTGAAGGATGCATTCAGCCACCATGGTATACCCGAGGTATAGATGTGAGCTTTTCAAAGGCTTTTCAAGGTCCCAAGAGGTCAGGCAGTGGCTACAGTGAAAAGCCTGTGGAAACAAATTGAAAGCACTAATGGAATACCATGCTTCACCCAAAAAAGCTATGCACCATTATATCGCAGCTCTATATTCAGGTGACGGTTCACTCCAGTGGTTATGAGGGAAAGTCAGGGATGTTGTAGGATCAGACTCAGGTAGTGGTGGCTCAAGTTGGGCAGTGGAGGCTCAATAGAGGCAGAGGAGGTTCAAGCAGGGCAGTTGTGGCTTAAGTGGTTAAGGCTCTGGGTTGTTGATTGGTGGATCAGGGTTCAAGCTGCAGCACTGCCAAGCTGGCACTGTTGGGTCCTTGAGCAAGGCCCTTAAACCTCTCTGCTCTAGGGGTGATGTATCATGGCTGACCCTACACTCTGACCCCAACCTTGGGATATGTGAAGAAATAATTTATTTTTGTAATGTACAGTTAGGGCCATATATATTTGGACAGAGACAATTTTTTTCTAATTTTGGTTTTGTACATTACCACAATGAATTTTAAATGAAACAACTCAGATGCAGTTGAAGGCTTTCAGCTTTGAAACAAAAGGGGTTGAACAAAAAGATTGCATAAAAATGTGAAGAACTAAAGCATTTTTAACACAATCCCTTCATTTCATTGGCTCAAAATTAATTGGACAAATTAAATAACTGAAAATAATATTTCTTGAACTCATGGACATCAACAGATGCTGGGTTTCCTCCTTTTTAATGCTCCGCCAGGCCTTTACTGCAGTACCTTTCAGTTGCTGTTTGTTTGTGGGCCTTTCTGTCTGAAATTTAGACTTCAACAATTGAAATGCATGCTCAATTAGGTTAAGATCAGGTGACTGACTTGGCCATTCAAGAATATTCCACTTCTTTGCTTTAATAAACTCCTGGGTTGCTTTGGCCGTATGTTTTGAGTTATTGTCCATCTGTATTATGAAACGCCACCCAATCAATTCTACTGCATTTAGCTGGATCTGAGCAGACAGTATATCTCTGAACACCTCAGAATTCATTCGGCTGCTTCTGTCCTGTGTCACATCATCAATAAACACTAGTGTCCCAGTGCCACTGGCAGCCATGCATGCCCAAGCCATCACACTGCCTCCACAGTGTTTTACAGATGATGAGGTATGCTTTGGATCATGAGCTGTTCCATGCTTTCTCCATACTTTTTTCTTGCCATCATTCTGGTAGAGGTTGATCTTGGTTTCATCTGTCCAAAGAATGTTTTTCCAGTAGTCTAGTAGTCCAATCTAGCCTTTCTATTCTTGAGGCTTATGAGTGGCTTGCACCTTGCATTGCACCCTCTGTAGTCTTCTCTTTATGGTAGACTTGGATATGATGCGCCTACCCCCTGGAGATTGTTGTTCACTTTGTTGGCTGTTGTGAAGGGGTTTCTCTTCACCATGGGAATGATTCTGCGATCATCTACCACTTGTCTTCCATGGACGTCCAGGTCTTTTTGCATTGCTGAGTTCACCAGTGCTTTCTTTCTTTCTCAGGATGTACCACACTGTAGATTTTGCTACTCCTAATATTGTAGCAATTTCTTTGATGGGTTTTTTCTGTTTTCGCAGCTTAAGGATGGTTTGTTTCACCAGCATTGATAGCTCCTTTGACTGCATGTTGTCTGTTCACAGCAAAATCCTCCATATGCAAGCACCACACCTCAAATCATTTTCAGGCCTTTTATCTGCTTCATTGAAAAGGACATAACAAAGGAATTGCCCATGCAATAGCCTTTGAGTCCATTGTCCAATTACTTTTGGTCCCTTTATAAAGAGGGTGGCACATGTTAAGGAGCTGAAACTCCTAAACCCTTCATCCAATTTGAATGTGGATACCCTCAAATGAAAACTGAGACTCTACACATTATGTCCATGTCCTATACTATAATTGGAATATGTTTCAGTAAACAGGTAAAAAAAAAAAACTTGTGTCAGTATCCAAATATTTATGGCCCTAACTGTATATGTGACAAAAGAAGGCTTCTATTCTATTTTATTAAACCAAGCTGAGTACAGCAACAAGACACAAGGTAGTTAAACTGCATCAGCAAAGTCTCTTACAGGCAAAGATTTCAAAGCAGACTGGGGTTTCAAGATGCTGTTCAAGCTATTTTGAAGAATCACAAAAAAACATGCAATGTTGATGTTGAAGTAGTGGAAACTTAATGCAGCAGAAGAAAGACACTTCACGCATGCTTCCCATAATTCATACCATACCTCCAATGACATTGGGGAACTGGGGTGCAGAAAACTGGGAGCCTGTGCTCTAAACTGATAAGTCAAAAATTTAAATATTTGTCTGTAGCAGGAGACAGGTTGTTCAACAAAGGGCTGAAGAGCTGTACAATAATGAGTGTCTAGATGCAACAGTGAAGCATGGTGAAGATTCTTTCAAGTTTGGGGCTGGATTTCTACAAATGGAATTGGACAATTAATCAGTATTAATGGTGCCCTCAATGTTGAAAAATACAGGTAGATGCTTATCCATCATGCAGGAAGGTCTTCAGGAAGGTGTCTGATTGGCGAACCCCAAACATACAGTTTCCCCATTTTTTGGCCTTTGTATTTCAGAGAATTTTTTGTATTGGAGAGATGGTTTCATAATTTTCACCAGGTCTTTAATTCTCTGTGTCCAAATTTAACACCCTTATTTGGTGTTCATAACAGAAATGTACACTAAATTGAACTTAATAATAAAAATATATCAGATTAATATTTTTTTTTTGCATAAATCTGGTAATCAACCTCAGTTCTAATCAAAACTACTGAATCTTTAAAAGAAAAAAATTGGGTGGTTGGTGTGTGGAGAGGACCCGAGGACAGGTTCATGGTTCACAGTTAAAGTAGATCTGGACAGGCCCCAAGAAAGGCAAGGCTGCAGAAACTCTGGGACTGTACCAACCAGGTAGTGAACTGGATTCTGCCAGCACTAATTGCACCAGAGGCAGAAAAGCCCCCACTTCAGATTGTACAACTTCCTAGGGGAGGGGGCCCTAGCATTCAACAGAGTCCCTGTCACCTCGGATGAGGGGCCTGCCTCTAGGATCTGGTCCCCCTCAGGGGCCAGACCCAGAGCTCCCACATCTCGGGGCAGGGGTGTAGATTGCCCCCTGTGCCTAAGAGAGGAGAGTCCTCATGATGGGGAACTCCCATGGAGTGCCATCTAGAAGGTAGACTTGGTCCGTGGACCACAGTCGAGCGGGCCCATGAGGAGCCATTAGAAGAAGGGTGACTCAGCAACAGAAAGGCAGAGGGGCAGGAAGTAGGAAGAGCCTACCCAAAAGGATGCTTATTATTGCCCACATCAAGCTATAATAATCTGCATTTGGTCCAGGAGAAATCGCAAAACGAGTTTTGTGGTTATAAGTTTTGGTACTCCTCCACTTATGATGTCACATCTGGCCCCGCCCCCAAAGTGGATTTTTTTCCCCATAGACTCCCATTATAAATTTTTGAGGTTTATAACTTTGGCACCTTCTGAGCTACTTACACCAAACTTGGCCAGTATTAAGGCTGTTAGTCCCGATGTGGTTATAAGTTTTGCCACCCCACTGCCTATGACGTTACATCTAGTCATGCCCCCAAAATAAGTTGAATCACAGAATTAACTCAACATGAACATGTGACATATCAAAACACTCAGCACTCAGGGGAACTGACTCATGGGTATTCGGATGATGTCACGTGACGTCACATGCAGCCATATTTATTAGTGGTGCTTTAAAAGCATCATTATTACAATTGCTCATACTTATTATTAGTGGTGCTTGAAAAGCATCACTATTACTATAGCTCATACTTACTATTATTAGTGGTGCTTGAAAAGCATCACTATTACTATTGCTCATACTTACAGTATTATTATAATTCTTCTTCTTCTTCCTTCTGTACAAATTTTGCCCCGCCCCCAAAATAAGCAGAATTACAGAATTAAAAGTACATGGACATGTGACATATCAAAACACTCAGTACAAAGAAGGGACTTGCTGCATGGGTATTTGGATGATGTCATGTGACGTCACATCTGGCTCTGCCCCCAGAATTACAGAATTAACAGTACATGGACATGTGACATATCAAATCACTCAGCATAATTAGGGGTATTGACTCATGGGTATTCAGATTATGGCACGTGACGTGACATCCAACCACGCCCTCAAAATAAGCAGAATCACAGAATTAACAGTACACGGACATGTGACATATCAAAACACTCAGTACAATTAGGGGAATTGACTCATGGGTATTCGGATGATGTCACGTGATGTCACATCTTGCCCCGCCCCCAAAATAACAGAATTAACAGAACATGGACATGTGACATATCAAATCACTCAGTACAAAGAGGGGAAATGCAAGACGGGTATTCGGTTGACGTCACATGATGTCACATCTGGCTCCACCCCTAAAATAAGCAGAATCACAGAATTAACAGTACATGGACATGTGACATATCAAAACACTCAGTATGAAGAGAGGAATTGCATGATCCCTAAGGACGTTAGTCCCGATGTGGTTGTAAGTTTTGGCACCCCTCCACATATGATGTCACATCTGGCCAGGCCCCCAAAGTTTCCCCAGAGACACCCATTATAAAATTTAGAGGTTTATAACTCGGGCACCTTTTGAGCTACATACACCAAACTTGGCCAGATCCTTAAGGCCGTTAGTCCCGATGTGGTTCTAAGTTTTGGCACCCCTCCACCTATGGCGTCATATCTGGCCATGCCCCCAAATTAAGCTGAATCACAGAATTAACAGTACATGGGCTTGTGACATATCAAAACACTCAGCACAATGAAGGGAATTGCAAGACAGGTATTCGGATGAGCTAGGGGATGAGTTTTGCCACAGCAAGCACCACTCACATTTTGTTCAGGAAATGTACAGGTCCAGTTATAATTCTTCTTCTTCCTTTCATGCAAATTTTGTCCTCTAACTAGTCTCGCACTGTTTGTTGTAGACCCATGGATGAGGTGTCATATCGTGCAGCTTGTTCGGGAAAGATGTGTTATGACTTTTCTAAGCGATCAGAATACCAGTATTCCCAGTACAGAAGTTCAAACTGGATTTTTTTCCCCATAGACTTGCATTATACAAAAACTTGGAGGTTTATAACTCGGCCACCTTTTGAGGTACTTACACCAAACTTTGCCATATCATTAAGGATGTTAGTCCCGATATGGGCATAAGTTTTGGCACCCCAGCAAGTATGATGTCATGTCCGACCATGCCCCCAACGTTTCTCCTTAAATTAAGCGGAATATCAGAATTAACTGTACACGGACATATGACATATCAAAACAATCAATGCAAAGAGGGGAATTGCAGGACCCCCAAAATCTGAAGCGTGAACATGGCCATCCACTTCATCCTCCAACATCTAGACACCCCAGGATCCTATGCCAGGATACTGTTTGTGGACTTTAGCTCTGCCTTAAACACGATTGTCCCTGCTCTGCTCAGAGACAAGCTATCCCAGCTGAATGTGACTGACTCCATGTGCAGCTGGATTACGGACTTCCCGACAGACAGACGGCAGTTTGTGAGGTTGGGAAAGCATATCTCTGACTCACGGAACATCAGCACTGGATCCCCACAGTCCTTTCTCCTCTGCTATTTTCCATCTACACCAACCACTTCTCATCTGGTCACCAGTCTGTCAAACTCCTGAAGTTTGCTGATGACAGTCTGTCAAACTCCTGAAGTTTTCTGATTTCTAAGAATCAGTAGTTAATTGTCTTCAGAATAAATAGATGCTCCAAAATCCGCCGTATAATTGACACAGAGAAAGCACTGCTTTCTTTAGCCATGGTAGCTGATGGCTTCCGTTAAGCAACTCAAACCATTTCATACAACCACCACTTAAACTATTCCTTTCAACCCCTACTGACAGTCTAACTATGTTATCCAGAGTAGCCATGCAGATACAGGTTAACCATTTCCGAATATGCTCTCTCTTTCATTTTCTCTTTCTCCATAATGAAAAAACATCCTGTGTGCAAGATACGTAGATGCGTAGATGAGAGATCAAATATAAGGATTTTCTTGGAAATTTTCCTGTTGGAACTTTGGGGGGCATGTCTTGTGCCATGTTTGTTTGTTTTTGTTCATTGTTCATGTGTTTGCCCCACCCTAGCCTTATTTCTTTTTTACAAACCTGTCCCTTGTTCTCTAATTATTCCCCATTATTCGCATTTTGCAGCATGGAATTCTTGTCATTGTTTTGTCTCTGTCGGTGTGCTCAAGTTATTTTTTGTGTTTTTCAGTTTCCCTAGTGACTTTCCTAATTGGCGTTTCTGTTTGTTAATAAATAGTGTTGTTGGATGTTATCCCTACATGTTGGTCTTTTCCCTGTTCGTGACATCAAAGGAGAATGCCTAAACTAGTTTGAGCTAACAGGAAGTCTGTTGTAACTCAAATAAACATTCATTATAACAGTGGTGAGCAGTAAATGCTCTCAGACAACCCAAAATATCAAGCCTTGAGATGGATGAGCTACACGAGTATAAGACTACATCAGATTCCAAGAATAAGAATTTGAGGGCACCATGGGTATATTCTCAATGAATCTGGACAGTTGATAAAGAGTAAATAAAATTCAAAGGTATTTCTGAATTGTACAGTGTTTTTTCATTCTTCATCACTCTTGTTAGAACTGTGTGTGTGTTCTGGTTCAATTTTCAAAAGGAATGTTAGAGCCTGTAATCATAAAATCTGCCAAAAAGACTAAAATATAATAACTAAGTATCAATTAACCAGACATTAGGTGTTTATGGAGATAGCTTTGTGCAAAGGAGCATTGTCATGCTGTGAAAAGACTGCCTTAAGACCCCGAGACAATTTTGTGCTTCCAATTTTAAAGGTATTCTGTAGGTTAAGGGAATATGTCAGTAAATATGGGGCTTTACAAACATAACATTTTTCGACACATCATTAAAGTCTGAAAATTCTACTTTAAAAACTATTGTCTACCTAGAGACTCCCATTCCTAATCGAAGTACTTTTCCCATTCCAAGCACTGTACACAATTTCTTTCTTTATTCATAGCCACTAAAAGACATTTGCAGTGAGAATGAGGACATATTTAAAAAAGTAAGAAATGCTTGATTATTTATCTAACTAATAGTGCAGAAGGAAACTTAAAAAAAGAAGAGGCAATACCAGCCATGCTTGCCAGGTCTATATGTTTTATTTATGCTATATTTTATGTCATTGTAAAAGTGAATTCTCAGACTGTTATTTTGATTAATGAAAAATGTTAGAAACTTGCCAGACTAATGAATACAGACACAATATTTGCATTATTTGTCATTTATATAGTCCCATATTTATTAACCTTCCATTGTCTTGTATTTTGTTGCCTTATCTATATGGTGTTGCCAGAGTCCGTCTAGAGGCATTCTCAGACAACAGTGGGAAACTACAGCTGTCACTGCAGGAAATTATTGAATGGCTAACAACTAAAGATGAGGAGTTGTCAGTTCAGCTACCTATAGGGGGTGATGTGGAGGCTGTGCAGAACCAGCATGAATTCCACCAGGTATTATTACACCAACACATACACAACAACATTACACCTTCATTTTCTTTAGTTATATTTCATATTTTATGTTTAAAGTTAATCCACACATTTATCAAACCTTTGAGGGTGACAGCAATAAGAGCTATAGTATAGTAATTACACTGGAGTATTCACCCATCAAAATTTATCTGCATCCCCTATATAAATCTAAATAGAGCAAAATTAGCATGTATAATATAGATTTTTAGAGTGATAAATGTAATCATGTAAAGAAGATGAATCATTGCTATTGATTTGGTTGTGAAATCATCCATTAAATTCCTGAAAACATGCAAACATACACACACACCACACACAGCCCCACTGACACTGATATTTCAGATAAACCACATATATTCACATTCATAGAAAATGCACAGCCTCCCACTCACACTTCTCCTGCACACATAATATTCATTGAATGCAGAATACAGAGTTTGTATTCTCTATTATCATGTTTCTTAACCCAGCAGCAGGATATTTTAAGATATAATGCATTTATTTGGTGTATTTGCATCAACCTTTCTGGTGTATTTCGGTATGAAAATATAAACCAATGTGCTGTATTGAATGAGTAATTTCTGTTTGCCTTCATGCGGTATAAGGTTTTCCTGTTTGACATTTCACTGAATTATACAGTGGGCAGAATAGGTGAATTATTATGTAAAATAACAGTCAGTAATTCTAGACCGAACTATTCAGTCTCCACAAAGATACAGGTAATTTATTTTATGTGTTTCAGCTTTCAAAATGTTAATTACAGACATAGTATTGAATTAACTAACTGGGTTAAACCTTGCTATCTATGTTAGTAAAGATTTCTTGGAAGCAGTTGCTTTATGTGAAGGCTGGCTGATCACTCCATGGTTTTGGAACTCTATTTGGATTAATTTATTTTGTAGCTGGCAAGCTAGCTAATGTTTGGGGAGAAGGATGTGTGTTTAAGCAAATTTGTGTGTGTTGAATATGTGTGTGTGCATATGTGCCACTCAGTAGATATTTCTGTGATTTATTTATGCAGGCCTTTATGGATGATGTGAAGTCCAGAGGGCCCTTCATCTATTCAGTGTTGGAGTCAGCTCAGGCCTTCCTAGGACTGCATCCCTTACAGGAGCCTGATGAGATGCTTCCAGATGGTAAAGGTCTGCTGCTATTTCTGACCACATTCCTCCACCACACACCAGCTACCTCAAATTCCACACATGTTTAAAAATACCTTAGTAAAAATAGTTACTGTGATCCAATATTATGACAGGAAACAATATTTTATTTAGGTCAGATATTGGAGCTGAATCACTCAACTCTATTCTCTGCTTTATTCCTCTCCATCTTCTTTCCTTCTATACAGAGTTGTCTCCAAGGCACAGGATGCAGAATGTGAGCCGCTTGGTTTGGAAGCAGGCAAATGTTGCCAGTGACCTGTGGGAGAAGCTGACAGCACGTTGTGTAGATCGTCAGCGACACATGGAGCGGACACTGGAGCGGTTGCTGCAGATGCAGGCAGCCATGGAAGAATTGGCCCATGCCCTGGAGCAGGCTGATGGTGTGAGGCATGCCTGGGAGCCTGTGGGAGATCTCTTCATTGATTCTCTTCAGGACCACATTGATGCAACAAAGGTACTGAAAGTAAATGATTAGAGTTGGGCCTGTGCTGACTGCAGGAATGATGTAAATTGCTCCAAGAGGTTTAAAGCCTATATGTACTGTTATTTGCTCTCCATATTTAGTAACTACAACTGATTTTCCAAAATGCACCACAATGACTAAAGATCTACATACATTTTAATTTTCTGTACAGTAAAATTATAGTGTAATACAGAATTACGTTATAATATACAGTATACATGATCTTGGGTCAAGCCTGTCTTTAAACATCATGCTGCCCAAATTATTTTGCCTATTTTCCATGTTTTTTTCAATTATGGCTTCAATTACACTGGAGTATACACCCATCAAAATATTTCTGCATCCCCTATATAAATCTAAATAGAGTAAAATTAGCATGTATAATATAGATTTTTAGAGTGATAAATGTAATCATGTAAAGGAGATGAATCATTGCTGTTGAATTGGTTGTGAAATCATCCATTAAATTCCTGAAAACATGCAAACATACAAACACACACACCACACACAGCCCCTCTGACACTGATATTTCAGATAAACCAAGCCTGTCTTTAAACATCATGCTGCCCAAATTATTTTGCCTATTTTCCATTTTTTTTTCAATTATGGCTTCAATTTGACTATTGCTCAACTGAGCTCACATGCAGCAGAGGATAATCAATTTTTTGCTCAAATGTAAACGACATTAACAAAACTTTATAAAAATTATAAAAATGTGATACTTTCAAGTGGGTGGTATCTGAAAAAGTGTCTGCTATAAAGTTGATAAAGTAGTGTCCTTTTTTCTATCAGTTTATCTTCATTCATGTTCTGTACTGATTGTTTGCAATCATTTAATTGAATGGTATTTCATTGCTATGCTGTCAGGTCTGCTGTGAAAGCATGCATCCAAGAGTAAGAAGAGCCCTTTGAGAGAACAGATCTCCTGTTGTTTTCGCATGTACCCCCATGTTATTTTTTCTCATATGTCTCCTTTCTTCCCTTCATCTGCCCCAAATTTCTTTAGCTGTTTAAGGAAGAACTGAATCAGGTCAAGGAAGGCATGAAGCATATCAATGACTTGGCCCACCAGCTAGCCATTTCTGATGTGCACTTGTCCATGGAAAATGCTCGTGCACTTGAGCAACTTAACAACAGGTGGAAGCTGCTGCAGGTAGACATCATGCCTGTAACTGTCAATAAATGTCTGTCAGCATTATCGATAGGAATGGACAAAGAAAACAAACTGGAACATAAAAACAAGTGTGTGCGTGTATGTGTGTGTGTGTGTGTGTGTGTGTGTGTGTGTGTGTGTGTGTGTGTTTAGAGAAAATGTTAAATCTCTGTTCTGTAAGTTGTAAGTAGAACAATCTGCTCATCCTGTCTGGAACCTACTAACATTTATGTAATGTATTCTGAATTCTAATATACTAATGTTATACTACTTTAGTGGACACATTCATTTACGTGGACTATATTTTGCCTTATAATGTATATAGTTTAAAAACAGGACAGGTTCAAGAGATACTTGAAATACATGTGAAATACACATCGTGAGAGAGTGTGTGCTCATGGATTTTGTATCAGTATGAATAAATTGGTTAGCCACTGGTTCTGTCAAAGTTTTGGTATATTCAGGGATGTTTTATATAAAATTTTGATATATTCAGGGACCAATGTTAATTGTACTAAATACAAGTAAGAATAATGTGGGGAGAGAATGTGTGGACATGGACTGAATTGTAGCTTATATTGTAAATATTTAATTGCTGCCTACAAACCCACCCCTTCACATGCTCTCTGCTCTGGCTGTCTCCATGTTTTCTTCAGTTTGTCTTGTTCTTTCCTTTTTTTGTCTTCTTAGGGTTCTATAGAAGAACGCATGAAGCAGTTGCAGGATGCCCACAGAGATTTTGGTCCTGGATCACAGCATTTCCTCTCTAGTAAGACTACTGGTTTGGGGGAAATAATTGGTTCAGAGTTTGCACTCTGTAAATTAGTAAATGAAATATGAGCTGAGCTTTATGGTATTGACCAAATAACATGTTTGAAGCTGCAATGAAGAGTGGTCTTCATATTTCCTGTCATTTTAGAGATTCTGATCTTTGGGATAGACTTTGGGATTTTGACTTCAGTAAGTCTTCATGCTCAAATGGGTGTTGATTTGTTTAATTAAAACCATTGCCTTAAGAAGCTCTTGTATTGCTTTTAATGCACTATTGGCAACCATACAAGATCATGCCTTCACCATGTTTGACAAATTATGCAGTATGCTTTGGATCATAAGCCCTCCCTCACCCATGTTTCTTCATACTCCATTCTAGTACAAGTTATTATTGGTTTAGTGTGTCCACAGAATCTTGTTCCAAAAATGGGCAAATGTTAAATATTTTCTAGTAAATTATAATCTGGCTATTCTGTTCTTGAGTGTTACAAGTGGTTTGCATCTTGAGGTAAAACCTCTGTATTTACATCCATGAAGGAGTCTCTGGATTGTAGATAATATGAATAATATGAAATTCCTACCTCCTTGAGAGTGTTGATGTCTTGGCTATACGTTGTTAATGGATATTTTCTTCACCAAGTGAAATAATTCTGTGATCATCCATTTTAATTCCATGGTATTCCAAGCCTTTAGCTGAGATTGAAAGCCCATTAGTTCTGTGTTAGAATGTACCAAATTATTAATTATCATCTCTTTGTTAAGTATTTTTTTCAAGTTATTTGTGGTAGGGTTTTTTATGCACCGCAATGCACAGCACACTGCATTATGAAGACCTCCCATTTAGGGTCACAGTGACTACGAAGTTTATGATTCAATTTCATTTAAAATGAATTTATTATATAGCACTTTTAACAACTCACATTTTCTCAAAAAAGATTTACAGATGCATAGAAACAGGATAAAACATGTAAAGTTTAAAATTTAAATTTAAATGACTATTTATCTCTAAAATGAACAAGTTTGAGGTGATGGTGGCAAGGAAATACTCCCTGAAATGATATAAGGAAGAAACTAAATCCTTTTTGCTGAAGTCTTCAAATGTACACTGATGAAGACCTGAGCACAAACCTGGCTGACTCAATGGCAGTTCAAAGATATAAATAAATAAATAACTCCAAGCGGTTCTATCCTCAGTAATCCCATAGTTCATGGTCTGTCCATGGAGATCTATCCCAGCAGAGTGCACCACCAGGCATCGAGACTTTAACAAGGGGTAGGGCATCAAAATGGTTCAGACAGGTCTGGAAAGAAGTGGTCACACTGGGAACTCCGGGATTTTTTTTTTACTTTTTACAATCCTTTATTTGCACAAGTTACATATAATACAAATCACGGTGACTCACTGAATAGATAAATAAAAAAAAATAAAAAATAAAATCATTTCAATAAATTAGGTTAAAGATGACAATAATAATTAGTTTAGATCTGGAGAACACTACACTGTGCAAATCATTCATATTTTTGAAAAAAAATTAAATCAAACAGAATTCTTGATTTAACAAGTCTGAAGAAGATTCTTTTAGCATCACAGTCTGATCAAAGATAAAATTAATTAGTTGGCACCTGAACCTGACATTTAAAACCAAGAATAAAACACTGAAAAGTAAAATCTACACCAGGTTGTATATGTAACCTGGTTCCCTGAGAAGGGAAGGAGACACTGCGTTGAGTTGACGCTATGGGAATGCTTCTTTGAGCTTCTTCTGAAGCTCTGTGTGCACACACGCCAATTTAATGGCTCGGAAAGGACAAGTGGCGAAGTAATTATGCAGAAGCAAGTCTATATAAGGGCATCTACGTCACATACGTAACCTGGTGTAGTTTCCTTTCGAGGGAACTCGAGTTGACTCTATGGGAATGTCAATACCCATGCCACCATGCACCATTCGATGACTGTGGCAGAGGCCATGAGAGAGCACGAACCGACTGGGAACAGAACATCAATACCCCTGCAGGACACCTGACCTTGGAGTGGGGTCTGGGTCCCGTTGGACCAGCCCGCCACAGCACAAATCTATGCCTGGGCAAGGCGATACACCTAACGGAGTGAGTGTGAGCCATAATCCCTGGGGGTGAAGCCACATGGCATGCCTGATAGGCTTAGGACATAGCTAACCACTCCTGCTGGAGGTGCAGGCTCCACTGCACTGCCAGACTGTGGGGCTGAAGGCAGAGGGCCTGCAGAGAAGCTGAATGATCAGTTCACAGCATTGCCAGTGCCAGGGTCAGACCTCCTTAGAGGCTGACTCCATTGGAACATAGGGGGCTCAGCAACCAAGGCAAAGGGCAGAGCCGCTTCAGGGTCAGAAACTCATCAGAGGCTGACTCCATGAGCTCAAGGTGGATGTCCCAGGAAGAAAAGTGTGGTGTGCAGGAAGGCCTCGGCCTCCTGGCACTGTGCAGAGAGTGAGAGACCAGCGGGTACCTACCAAAGGAACCCCCGGGTACAGGTGTGTGGTTCACATCAATCACAGCCACGAATACCTTTAAGCCCCTGGGGTCGGCGGTCGCACCGGTGCGACCATCTCACTTTTTTTAAGATCAGTGAGAAAGACACTAAAAATACTCTGTCGATATTGGTCACACAGATAAGTGATACATATCATTCGAAACTGTGAAGTGTCT
>JAOTRN010000051.1:441255-468236 GCA_028566695.1 Bagroides melapterus
TATATATCTTCTCCTCCACCTTTCTGCCATTTTCTCCTTTGTTAAAGAGACTCTTAAGCCTCTCCTCTTCTTAAGTCCTCCTCCCTACTTCTAAAACTTTTTGACCTTAAGAACTCTTTTAAAGGTTAAGATGCTTTGTGAATAACTTTTTATCTTTACTATGATCTCTTCAATTTTTCAAATCTTCATTTTAGTAGCAAACTGTTATTAAATTCATTGTTTAAACTAGTACTGTACTTCTTGTTCTTTTGTATTCCTAAATCATATTTAAATTACCCTCTCCTGCACTAACCCTAAGACATATACTGTATAATGCTAACCTTCACTATCACTCTCTACCCAACCTGCCTAAAACAAGCTAAACCAAACTAAATCTACCAACATTTCTCTCTAACCCACTGACAATTCCAAATCTCCTCTTCCTCTCTAACTTCATGGATTCTTTCATCTCTTCCTGACCCTGACTCATTTTCCTTGATACGCTTGGACTCATCTACGACTCATCTGCCCTCTATCTACTAAAGCCATGAGGACATCTTGTTCTCCTTGGCTGTCAGGTGTGTTGTGTAGCAACTGGAGAGAAGTTAGATCAAAGGAGAGAAGATGGAATAAATCACTACTTGGTGCAGATGCTACCTCTGTGTGCTCTTGTTCAAATTCTCCTCAGACATGATTTCTGCTAAGATTGCCTTTTACAAGGAAAAGCTTTTCGACAGCATTTTTTCACATGCCCTCAGTGTATCATTGAGAGCAAACCAGAATTGATGTATTCAAAGATAGAGAGTGTTTTTTACAAATCACCTTTGTACATCTCTGGAGAGGGCATCTGCCAAATGCCACAAATGTAAAAGACTAACACAACAAATGCCTTATAATTATATGTACAATGAAAGTGAATATTATTGCATTATATGCATTTCATGTACTAGCTTTAAGATATTGTCAGTATACTGTTTTGACTTAAAGGTTTAGATGCAATATTACGCTTATTATTAACTGACTAATTTGAATTTATGTATCTTTACGTATCTTTCCTCTGTTCTGTTACTCTCCTACAAGGCCCCAGGCAAGGCATCAATCGAAGTAATTCACTTCTTGGAGTGGGTGAGTCTGGAGCCTCAATCCATGGTGTGGCTTCCTGTACTGCACCGTGTGACCATGGCTGAATCTACCAAGCATCAAGCTAGGTGCTACATTTGTAAACAGTGCCCTATTAAGGGCTTCAGGTGGGCTTGCAACCAAATATTAATAATTATAGATAAAAACCAGATGAGCAGACCCAAAGATCTGCATTAATGGATGTATATCTCCATCATATTATAGCATATGGTTGTGTATTTTACACCTCAATTATTTAGATTCTTACATGGACTTATGTGGACTTAACTAATATGTCAACCTCTTCTGTTGTTTTTCTCTTCAGTGAAAAATAAGTGTTACTATTCATGATCAGTTTGTAACATGCACATTTTTCTTTCAAAGCTCCTTCCACAGTAATTGAGAGCAATGTATAAAATATACCGAGTAAGACAGCATGTTGACACCTTGAGGAGCTTTCTTTTAAAGCTCCTTCCACAGTAATTGAGAGCAATGTATAAAATATACTGAGTAAGACAGCATGTTGACACCATGCTTCACAACTAATTAACATGATATGGGGATCAGAGATAATGAAACTTAATTTCTGTTGTTAATGAAAAAAAAAACACTTGGATCTAATGTCTTCACCCTGCTCTGTTGGTGCTGCAGATACCGTAGTCTGAAACAGTTCAACGTGGATATCTGCCAGACATGTTTCTTGACGGGGCGAACATCCAAAGGCAAAAAGCTCCACTACCCCATTATGGAGTACTATACCCTGGTATACACTCATTCTGAGCCTGCTAACACAGCACACATACACAAACACACACTGCTTTATCTATTACATTTGCTTCATGTTATTTTCCATGGATGCATCACTATGATACTCTGTGTTTTGCCACTTAATTTCTTGTCATGAACTTGCTGCAAGTACAGCTTAGTTTGTGATGGAATGAGATTTAGGTGTATGATTTTTAGTGAATAAATATGGAGCAGAATTTGGGAAGATTGATGTCTCAATGTTTCTGAAGTCCTTCAGTCTTCCTCCTTTTTTAAATCCACTTTTACCTTCTCAAATCTCATTTATACCACCCTTTATGTCTTTCTCTCTGTCTATTGTTATTCCCCTCTTAATTTCTCTTTATTTTCCATACTCGCTGTATAGACCACCTCAGGAGAGAAGATGCGGGATTTTGCAAAGACACTAAAGAACAAGTTCAGATCAAAACAATACTTCAGCAAGCACCCTCAGAGAGGCTACCTGCCTGTGCAAATGGTTCTGGAAGCAGTGAGTGGTGAGATGTAAGTGGTCAAGTCAAGGGTACATGGCTATTTATAAAAAAAATACACTAGCTTTGCCAGCTGGTTAGTGCCCACATTTGCCATTTGTGTGGGATGGTGAAGTTAAGCGTTATTTTTGACAGGGTGAGGTGTTTTGGTTTGATTTAAAAATGCAGACAGAGAACCATTGACACTGAACCTTTTATGCTAATATAGTGTTGTATATATATGATGTGGCAGGTCATGTTCCTCTCCCAGGCTACCACATGCAGACACACACAGCCGGATCGAGCACTTTGCCAGCAGGTATGTGGTTTGTCAAATATGTATGGGATTTCTACAGTAAAAAATTTCAATTCTGTTCAACCCATACCTAAACCCTTTTTTGATCAACATAATTACTGTGTCAGACACTACAGATGAGTTTCAGGCACAATGAGTTTTGTTGTCTGCATTGATGATATGAAGAATCAGAATTAGAATCTTTATTGTCATTATAATCAAGTACAATGAAATTATGTATGGCTACTCTCCAAAACAGAATATAGACAATAAGAATATATAAACATTACAAATAATTAAATGAAGAGTATTAAGGAGTAGTAATAAGCAATCTGCAATTGTGCCCTTGTGCAACTGGGCATTCAGACACTGCAGCTTTGGCCAGTGAACTGGCTTAATTAAAATCCTGTACTTGCTGAAACTGTCATTTGGCTACAACAAAGACTTTCCAACATGCAGCAGCTCCATCATAACAAATTCAGTGCATTTGGTAATCTTTAGTAGTGCTCTGATGACCTCTTTTGTTGTCACAAATTTGTAAGCACACAGTTGTACACAATGTGATCTGATGACTTGATATCTTATTATAAATGCTGACTTACATAACCTCTTGACCAGTTTGGCACCTTTTAAAATCCCACACTGTCTCTGTCACCACCTGGAGCGCCTTTATAAAAGACCTTGACTAACTGTATACAAAGAAATGTATAGTGACCATATCAATCAGTATAAGGATGCTCTGATAGATCTGCTAAATTCAATAAACTAATGAAGTCTCTGAAGTCTTATTTTCCACAGTTAACAATATTATAAAACCCTCAGATACATTTCCACATCTGTATTGCACTGCTCAATGTAAAACGGATGTTTAATGACTTTCTTCAATGATAAAATTATTAATATTCATCTGATTCATACGAGTTCTTGTCCTATTTGATTTGAGTGCAGCCTTTGATACAGTTTCACACACTAGCTTATTTAACCTTTTAGCTGCTATTGGTGTTTCTGGTACACCTTTGGCTTGGTTCACTTCATATTTTTCCGACCATAACAGTTTGTTCAATTAAAAGATTTCCATTTTCTGTCTGTCCCTGTCAGTTGTACTGTCACCAATGGTTCTGTCCTGGGCCCTCTTCTGTTCTTAATCTATCTTCTCTCCCTAGGTCACATTTTTAGGGAATATTGTATACATTGCATACACCCTCCTGCCTCACTAACTGCTTAAATGCAATAAACTTTTGGTTTTCCTCAAACTTAGTAACAAAACTGAAGTTGTCTTATAGATTCAAAATCCACCCTGTCCAAATCTAACAGTCTCTCCCTCTACAGTGATGGTTCCTCGGTTTGCCTCTCTGCCCAGGTTAGAATCTTGGGGGTCATCTTTGATAATAGTTTATCCTTTGAATCACATATTAACAGCATTTCCAAATCTTGTTAATTCTATCTCTTTAGCATTGCTCGTCTCCACCCATACCTTACCATGCAAACTGCTGCCTTTCTTATACATGCTTTGGTCACCTCCCACATCGATTACTGTAATTCACTCTTATTGGGATTATCACCAAAGTTTAGCTTGCACAGAACTCTGACCTCAACTTTGAGGAGAATTCGAACACCCACCACACCCTAGTCCACCTCACCTGGCATCAGTGCCCAACTTCACTAATGTTCGTATGGCTAAATAAGCAAATCCACACAGCTTCATGGCCAAGCAGCTGCACTCTAAGATTAAATAAGCATGCTGCCACTAGACTCTGCAGCAGTGAAATCCAGTTCCCTGGAGTTCCTTGGATGACTCATGCTTCATTAACTGGCAGTTTAGTGAAGGAATCTGGGAATGCCAGGAGAATGTTACCTACTGGAATGCATAGTGCCATCAGTAACATTTGGAGGAGAAGGAATAAGGGTATTGGGCTGTTTTTCAAGGTTTGAGTTAAAAAAATTTCAAAGGGTATGGCTTCAGAATGGAATGTCCAGCAAGTTTATTGAGGTATAACGAACAAGCCTCCTCATATTGTTTCCATATAGTGTATTGTGGTTGAGTCATCTGTAGTCCTTTCTCTACAAAGATCAGTAGGCTATAAGTTTCAGATTTTAGATTTCTTGGTGAATACTTTTACATTAAAAATAGATCTTGCTTTCTTCTGTTTATTTAGTACGAATATTGAATGTGTTTTATGTTTTGGGATTGACCAACATGATCTTACATTTTCCACCCCTTTATGTCTCTGTCAATACTTTTTGTCTTTTTTCCCAACCTTTCAATGTTAGGCTAGCAGAAATGGAAAGTCAGAGCTGCTCCTTCTTCACTGATAGTCTCTCTCCTGATGAAAGTCTGTGAGTATGTTACCTGTCACTCCCACACTAAAAACTTTCATTAATGAGTTTTGTGTGGGTATATGTTACTGGGCAGTCACAAATATTCAGACAATAAAGATAAGGAAAATGGCATAATTTTCGATTAATGTGTGCAGTTGTAGAAATAAATAGAGTAGTTCTAGATGTGTTCAACAGTTATAATTATACTGTGGTTTGAAATGCAGCATGATAGAATGCTTGGTGCTATCTTTAATGTCATTGTGAAAGGCTGTTCAGTTATCTCTTGTGCATGGTGACTCAGGGATGAAGATCATTACCTCCTGCGTCATTCCAGTCCCACTCTGGAACATGATCATCCACCTGAGCCACACTTCCTCTCCCATCTTGACTGCCAAAACAAAGAGGAACTGCAGTGTACACTGGCCCGTTTGGAAAACGAGAACAGGTAAGAGTGAATACATTCAAACGCACACACGCACACACTACAGTACATACTATATATAGAATAGTCAGTGATTTATTTATTTAGTGTATTCAGTTGCATTGTTTTATATAGAAAATGGTTTATTTTCTTCTGTAACTGATACGCCTTGATAACTGGAAGTACACACAAGCTGAATGAGAGCATGGAGGCCTAAACATCTGTGAATAATATACGGAAACAGCTCTGAGCTATTACAAGCCAGAATATGAATAAAATCTAACTGCATTTTTTTAATCCAATGTGCCCACTTAATTTGGTTAATCATTGGAATTATGGAATTAGGGTGACAGCACACATTACCACTTCAAGGAACTTTATTTCCTTCTGTAACTGATACGCCTTGATAACTGGAAGTACACACAAGCTGAATTAGAGCATGGAGGCCTAAATGTCTATGAATAATATACGGAAACTGCTCTGAGCTATTACCAGCCAGAATATGAATAAAAACTAACTGCATTTTTTTTCATCCAGTGTGCCCACTGGATTTGGATAATCATTGGAATTATGGAATAGGGCGACGGCACACATTACCACTTCAAAGAGCTCATTGAATGCCACTGATCGCAATGGCAGATTGAAAGGAATGCCCCTCCTTGCATGCATTAAGCCCTCAGGGCCAGATATGGACAACAACTCTTCTGGGTCAGGTGAAATTGCAGAGCAAGTTCCTGAATCCGAAATGGGGATATCAAAGGCAGGGAGAGGACAAGACAAATGGAAATAACCCGCCTCAACCTGTGAGCCCCATGGTCGGAGCCAGGACCCAGGAACACAGGACCCGATGTTCAGAAGCTTGGCTGTGAAATACAGCCAAGTAGGATCTGAGTTTGCAAGGAGTGTATACTCACTCTCTTGGTGAAATTATTTCCTCACATGGGTTCTCTGACCACTGCTATTCTGATGTCACTCAACTTATATTCTCTCTACCTCCCTTAGATACCATGGCTTCTGCTTGCATCTCAGCCTTGTGGATAATGGCTCATTAGTTGAAACTCAATCCCAGCTGAACTGCCTGTAATCCCAGGTGATTCATCCCCAGGTCAGGATCTTGCAATATCCCTACACAAGGATTTGATCTCCCCTTTTTTCACGCCTTACAACCTTAGTGTAACCACTGACAATCAACTGTCGATTTCCTTGAATGTTGCTAATGTGACTTGATCATTGTAAATTTCTTCTCTACAACATCAGAAGGATTCAGCCATTTGTGTCCACACAGGCTGCTCAGGCACTTGTTCAGCCTTTTGTCTGCAAATGATCCAAAATTCAGCTGCATGACTTGCTTTCAAGCTACCTAAGTTCTCACATACCACCCTACTTCTGTGCTCCCTCTACTGCCTTCTGGTAGCTGCATGCATCAGATTAAAAAAACGGATACTTCCTATAAATCCAAAATTGGACCAGCTCTCTCTTACTCTCCCATAGATCTACTAGCACTGCTCGAGTGGTCCCACCATCTCTCAGGGTAAGAAGTAGGTATACAGCAAGACTCTTTTCTGTTCTGGCACTGAGGTAGTGTAATGAACTTGCCCTAGATGTCCAAACAGCTAAGCCACTCTCTTCAAATATTGGGTGAAAACATACTTCTTCCTAAAACATTTACTAGCTCTTGTTTTCCCTTATTGTTTTATGTTTATTTAACCATATTAATTTAACCATAATAACCATAAATGTCGCTGTGGATAAGAACATCTTCCAGATGCTGTAAATGTAAATGAGTAAACCTCTCACAATGCATGTAGCCTCGAGAGCCGACCGTGCATGCTCCTCTCCCAAACAAACAATGCAAAGAAAGTGTATGTAGTCCTCCATAATATAGTGGGAGCATGGATGCACACACCTTGTAAACCCTTGCTTACCATATTATCTTTTTTTCTTAGTGTTTTAAATATCTTCTTTTTTTCCTGTCTAGGCAGACAGGAAAAACAATTGACACAAACAAACACAGAGCACCTTCTGAAGACAAAAAAGCTTTAGTAATATGACATAGATGCCCTTATAATTACTTGTTGGCTTTGGTGTTCCCTTTGTCACATGTCCTATATGACAAATATGTGCCATATAGCGTGTGTGCATATTAAGCTTCAGACACAACTTCCTCAATGAAGTATCAGCCATGACGCAACATCAAGTTCTTTAGTAAGGAAACTAACTTAAAATTTTAAATCACTTTCATGTGTGTCACATTCTGAAGTTCCCTTTCGAGGGAACTCGATGCTGTGTCGAGTCAATGCTATGGGAATGCCTCTGCTAGGAAGCCAGGTCTGAAGCTCTGTGTGCACACACACCAATTTAATGGCTCGGTATGGACAGTAATACATATAAGGGCATCTACATCACATTACTCCAGCTTCCTTGTCATCAGGAAGCGCTATGTGTATGTTTGTGTCTATTGTCTGTCTTATTGTCTGAGACTAGGGCAAACGAAGATATATAAAGACTAGGGTCTTTTTTTGTTTTCTTTATCATGGTGTGAGCAGCTCTCACAGGAGCCGATTGTGTGCATTGAATGATTGCTCTTCGCAATTTTCGCTCTTGCTTGACTACATTCCAGGCTTGAGTTCTGATTATTATCTTTTGCATCAAGCTCAATGTGAGTGTTGGTCAGTGGTCCATTGAATTGCTTCCTGATCTCGCGTTGTAGCTAAACAAATCCACGCTTGTCTGGCTGTATTCCAGCCAAGAGCCTATCCAATTCCTATGCCTCAGCTCTGGGAGCTCATTTTGTGATTTCGCCTGACCTGAATGGGGAATTATTATCGTTTGCATCGGGCTTTGAGAAGCTTGGTGTTAGTGATGGTCAGCGGTCTGCCACTGAGTTGATTCCTGGTGGTGCGTTCTCGCTAAACTCCATCCACAATTGTCTGGCTGTATTCCAGCCAAGCGCCTAACTCTAATTCCACCACTTCGGCTCCAGGAGCTCGTTTTGCAATTTCTCCTGACCCGAACGGGGAATTATTATCATTTGCCTCTGACTCTGAGGAGCCCGATGTGGGCGATGGTGAGCAGTCTACAACTCGAATGTATGAGCATCTGGTGAGTTTCTGGCTGTGCTCCAGCAAAGCACCCAAAAATAATTCCGGTTCACTTTGTGATTTCTCCTGAACCGAATGTGGCATTACTTCTTACAGCATCGGACTCTGAGGAGCTCGATGTTTGCAATAATGAGCGTCCTTTTCAGGAAAGCTGTCCCTACTGCCTGCCCTGCCGACTCTGGTGTTTCGGGGAGCAGTGGTGCCTGTACCCACCCCTTGTCTTTGCACAGATCTGTACCCTTGGTATGCACCTGTCAATGCGCTGTTTAGGGCACCAGGGAGATCAGTGCAAGGCTGTCACCACTCTCAGACAACCGGGCAGTGTGGGAACTGCCAGGCATGTCTCAGTGGGTCCTGGATACCACGCTAAGAGGGTGTGGGATCTAGTTCACCTCCTGTCTTCCTCTGAGGAAGGGGCCATAGAACATGTTCCCCTCCCAGATCAGGACTTTGGCCTTTGTGGTCTTTGTGGCCTTCATTTCAAAAGAAAGAAAAGACAAGAAAGGCGGGGTGCTATCTTCAATTTTGAATCTGTGGGCTCTGAACTGTATTCTGAGGACTTACAAGTTCAGGATGCACATGGTATGGGTTACTGTGTCCCAGATCAGGTCTGAGGACTGGTTTGTGATGATAAACCTCAGTGGTGCTTATGTTCACATAACACTCTACCAGAGCTCAGGAAGTTCCTCAGGTTTGCTTTGGGGGAAGCACTGAACTGCCTGCATGACTGACCCATTCTGACCCAGTCAAAGGCTGTGGCGGCTGGTCATCGAGATGTTGCATTTGCCAATGTGAGGTCTCTCTGCCTCAGGTTGAACGCAGGACAGTGTGTGTTTTCCCCTTCTCAGAGAACCACTTTTCTAGCATTGTTGGAACCCCACCACGATGTGGGCACGTCTGTCTCCCACTTAGGTGGCTTCCATCTTATTCTTCCATATCTTAAAAGCTATTTGTCTAGGCGGTAGCCTCTCTGTCGCAGAGGCACAGAGAGTGCTCAGCCTCATGGCGGCAGCAACCAATGGTTTCCTCTTGGGTCTGCCTCACATGAGGCCACTCCAGCTCTGGCTCAGGGGTGTGGGCTTTCATCCTCGCATACATCCCCTTAGGTTTATAAGGTTTATAAGAAGTGCCCTACTTATGTGGAAAGACCCCAGTTACTGGCCTTGGGTCCTACTCTAGGGGTGTGTCATCATCACAGGACTCTTTTGACGGATGCCACGATTGCTGGCCCAGCCGAAGGCTATGGCAGCCAGGCATTGAGGCACTGTGCTTGCCCATATGAGGTCTCTAGGTCTCAGGTCGAACCCAGGAATGTATGCATTCTTCTTCTCAGAGAACCACCTTTCTGTGGCTTATTTGGAACTTCACCACAAGGTGGGCATGCTTGTCTTCTACTCGGGTGGTTTCCATCTTGTCAGCAGCGAAAGCTATTCGGCTAGGGCAAAGCCTCTCGCCGAGGCACAGAGTGTGCTCGCCCTCATAGCAGCAGCTGCTAATGGTTATCCCTTTGGGTCTGCCTCACGTGAGGTCATTCTAGCTTTGGCACCCCTGCAGACATCCCCTCAGGTTCCTAAGGGTTACGCACCACAGGCTTTGTACCCTTCTTATGTGGAAAGACCCCGGTTCCTGGCCTTGGGTCCCACACAAATTGCCTGGAGATGAGGGGCCTTGTTTCTATAGGAGAAACACTTTCTCCTACGCCTTGGGGGAAAGCACTGCAGTGGGTTCCTATATCAATCATCAGGGAGGTCTGCGTTGCACCCCCTGCTCAGGTTGGTGCAGCAGATTCTGCTCTTGGCAGAGACCTGGTTTCTTTTACAGAGAGAGTGATTCCTGCCGAGGCAGGTGCTGAGGCCCGTGGAGTGGTGTCTCCATGCTAGAGGCAGCCCCCTAGATGCAGCCCCCTCATCTGAGGTGAAGGTGACTCTATTAAATGTTGGGGTTCCCTCCACTATGGAGCTATATGATCTGAAGGGGAGGCTCTCCGCCTCTGGTGCAATGAGGGCTGTGAGGGTCCAGTTCACTGCCCAGTTGGTACAGTGCCAAAATTTCTGCAGCCTCGCCTTTCTTTAACCCTCTGGGGTCTGAGGGTGTTTTGGGACCCTGGAGAAGTTTAGACATGCCCTGACATTTGTGCTTTTTTTAGTTCCTTATAAACATACAAATGGCTAAAGTCTGATATCACTGTATTCAGCACAAACTGGGCTACAATAATATGTGAGAATCATGTATGTACATCATTGCATTTCTGAGAAAGCAACGTTTATGCATGGTTCGTGAATAAACTAAAATTATTATGTCCCTGAAATAAGCCCATAAAACACATATAGATCATTTGTTCACAAGACTTTTGAGAACAGGGTCTAGAGTTGAAGCCTAGATTTTTTTCTTCAAAACGATGTGAAAATAATTGTTTGTACACCCTCAGAAATCAATTTATTGAATTAAATTTTGAGAGACACTTTTGTTTAGAACGGCTGTATGTAAGAAGGCGTGAATGATCATGAATAATACAGCGATTCATACCTGGGAAGACAAAGGCCCGCATAATGAGCTGCAATAATGAGCCTTCCAGACAGGTGTGTAAATGAGAGGAAATTGCTACAATGAAAGAATGTGAGGACAAAAGAAATTTATATTTTTTTTGTTTGGACAAAAGAGTGCTAAAACAGACATCCAGAGCCAAACAGGAACAGTGCAGGATACAAATGGTGTAAGGTTTGTAATGCCCACTCTTACACAGCCAACTTGCTCACATACTTAAATTTGTTAATTTAACTTAAATTGGTTTATTTAAAAGTACACATTTCAAACTTTCTATACATACATTTATTATGCCTATGTGGTATGTAATCATTGAGATTTAGGTTGTTTTATTTATGTGTCTGTAAAGAGAGATGACAGACAGAAAAGGCAGAGAACACACCCTGTCTGTTTTCTTTATTTTATAAAATCACAGGGTTTTTGTTGTTATTATAAGTGTATACAAATAAAAGTAGACCCTCTAGAGATTCGAATGATGTATTGCTTGTATATGCATAATCAAAAGTGACGGAGTTTTTTACGCTCATTTCGGTGTTATCATTAAAACATGCCACAAACCCCAGAGGGTTAAGGTGTACGTGGCCACCATTGCTGTGAACCACAAACCAGTACTCAGGGCCTCCTTGGGTAAGTGCCCTCTGGTCTCTCACTCTCTGCACGGTGCCAGGTGGCTGAGGCTTTCCTGCAGACTGTGATTCCCTTCCTTTAGCCCATGGATTCAGCCTGAGGAGTTTCTGACCCTGAAAATGGCTCTGGCCTTTGCTTTGGCCTCTCCGAGAAGATTAGGAGATCTGCAGGCTCTGGCGGTCGCCCCCGCCTGCCAATATTGTGCCTTTGAGGAGTTTCTGACCCAGAAAATGGCTCTGCAATTAGCTGATATTTCAGCTTTTCTGCAGACCTTCTGCCTTTTGCACGTAAGTCAGCGGAGCAGGAGGGTCTGCACCTGCTGTGCCTGGTTCTCAGATCTTATGCCCATCACTTGAGCACATGGGGTGAATCCTATCTTTCCACATGTCAGGTGGCTAAGTCCTTCCTGCAGACCACGTCTCCCCTTCTAGGACCTCGAAGTGGACTTGGAGGGGTTTCTGAGCCCCCTGTGATCCAAAGGACTGACCCTGGCAATGGCTCTGATGTGAACAGGTCATTCAGCTTCTCTGCAGGCCCTCTGCCTTCCGCCCCACAGGCTGGTGATGCAGTGGAGCCTGGACCTGCAGTAGGAGTGGTAGCTGTCTCTTAGGCCTATTCGGCATGCCACGTGGCTTCACACCTATAGAACAGAAGATTGTACAGGGGGATGATGTAAAGTGATCAGTGCAAGAAAAAGGGTCCAAAGTGAAGTGTGCAAATGTGCATGTGTTGCAGTGCAAAGGTGCAAAAGGGTCCAACTGAGGTACTTATTGTTGTGTGTTTGTGGTTGAGTAAGAGAGTCTATAGAGTTCAGGTTCTAGGTGTTGTTCTGGTTGAGGGCTCGGATGGCCTGAGGGAAGAAGCTCCTCCTCATTCTCTCTGTGTCTCTGTTGCCTTCAGGGAGCGGAAACACTTTCCTGACTGCAACAGAGAAAAGAGTCCATTGTTGGGATGGCTGAGGTCCTTCATGATCTTCCTGGCTTTGGTCCAGCACCACTTGGTTGTTCCCAAAGCAGGCTGTGATGCTTCCCATCAGGATGCTCTCAATGGTGCAAGTGTAGACGTTCCTTAGCACCTTAGAGGGCAGAGGCAGTCCCTTAACCGTCTTAGATGGAAAAGATGCTGCAGAGCCTTCTTCACCAGGGTGTTGGTATGACAGGTCCATGTCAGGTCCTGCAAGATGTGAACACCTATGTACCGGAAACTGTCTTCTCTCTACTGGGGTCCCGTTGATGGTGATAGGTTGGTAGTTCCTCTCCCGCTTCGTGTTGAAGTCCACAATCAGCTCCTTTGTCTTGCCGATGTTGAGTAGGAGATTGTTAACCTGGCACCATGTCTCCAGGTTGTCAATATCCTGTAGGTAGGCCGTCTCATCGTAGTCGGAGATGAGGCCCTCCACAATGGTCATCAGCAAATTTAATGATGTTGGTGGAGCTGGAAGTGGCTACGCAGTCATGGGAATACAGTGAGTACAACAGGGGGCTCAGTACACAACCCTGGGGTGCTCCAGTGCTGAGGGTGAGGGGGGCTGAAACGTGTTTGCCCACCCGAACTGCTTGCGGTCTTTCTAACAGGACGTTGTAGATCCAGCGACATAGTGATGGGAATTATGGTGTTAAATGCTGAACTGTATTCAACAAACAGCATTTTCACATAATTCCCATTTCTACTGTGGCTCAGGGCAGTGTCCTGTAGATAGGCGATGGCATCCTCTGTGGAGCGGTTTGGACAGTACGCAAACTGAAGTGGGTCTAGTGTGTTAGGTAGTGAAGAAGTGATGAAGTCTCTGAATAGTCTTTCGAAGCACTTTATCACAACAGAGGTCAGGGCTACTGGGTGAGGGTCATTAAGGCAGGCGGGCTGGGGTTTCTTAGGAACAGGAACGATGACGGACTCCAGAGAGAGGTTAAATATCTCAGTGAACACTGGTGCAAGCTGGTCAGCACAGGACTTCAGGACTCGACCTGTGATGCCGTCTGGTCCTGCTGCCTTCGTGGTGTTCACCATCCTGAACGCCTTTCTCACGGCATGCTGCGAGATAGTGAACGCGTTGTCCTCTCTGGATCTCAGCATGTGTGCTACTAACGCTGTTAGCGCTGCCAACGCTATTAGCGCCACTTCGCCTCCTTCACTGCCCTGCGCACGTTGTAGGATGCACCTTGGCTATTTTGCATCAATTCTGTATTTTACTGTATTTAAACAATTTAAAACTAAAAAAAAACTAAATTACTTGATTTATTGACGTAATCCAGAAACAAAGTCATGCTCTGCAGGTGAGGTCGTCTTTAATTTTTGGTATGAATACAAAGGGTCATATGATCATTTTACTGAGGTTGAAAACATCTTGTGCATCAGTCTCTCTTTGGTCACACCATTATGAATGGCACACATTAGGCAGGGGTTTGGTTTTCAACCCACAGTATGAAAATTTCATAAGAGTATAAAAAAAGATTTGGTTAACTGTGAATATTGCTAGTTGCATACCCAAATATAGGTTCCCGTTGGTTAAAATAAGATGAACTAAAGAATACTTTTCATATAGTGAGAGCAAGAACAAAAAAGTCATCATATTGTGTAAAGGCATTAGTCTTAATGCCATTGCAATAAAACATATTTTCAAGAATGTAATAAAAATTTTATACAATGAAATAAGACAGCTGATGGATATGTATGTGCAGGATACTACAGGGTGAGTACCGGCGGCTGAAGTGGAAACATGAGGAGGCTGCAGCAGCAACACCACAGCTGCTGGAGGGCATCTCAGCCTTGGGCTTGCCACTTGGACAGCAGGATGAGGAACTCCTGGCTGAGGCTCGAGTACTGAGGCAACACAAGAGTCGCCTGGAGACACGCATGCAGATACTGGAGGATCACAACAAGCAATTGGAGTCACAGCTCCATAGACTCAGAGAGCTACTTCTGCAGGTGGGAAAATGTATACATTTGAAAGATATGAGTCTAAAGGCTCATTTGGGCATATAAAATGTTAATGACAGAGAGAAGAAAAAGAAATTGATTTACAGAGTCTTGAAAAAAAGAATATTTGTTGAACTCAGCATTGTAAAGACTGAATGATTAATTGTGATTATGAAGGTAAATCATCTGCAAGGGTGAGGAGATGGGCAGCTGGAAAATAAGGAAAATTTAAGTATTCATTTGTGACAGATAAATGAAAGCAAAGAAAAGCAGCTCAATAAAGGGCAAAGAATTCCAGTACAGCCATGCAAAGACATGTAATGACAAGATATATAGTGACATTTTAAGGATAAATAAGGTGATTGACAAAGGATATTATGACAAAATGAAGGAACAAAGTAGGTATATCTGATGGGGAAAGGCTGATTAGAGTGAAAAAACATGAACACAGAAACTGCTAGAATAGAACACTTATGTGAAAGTAAACAGTCTGTATTGAAGTCAGTTTTTCTCTCCATGGTTTCACATATAATTTGAAAATACTCTTGGGGATATATATAAATTCTTATCCACATTTATAATGATAAAAGATCTATTTCACTTTTATTACGATTTCCCTATGATTGTGACCTTATTAGCCAAAAGATGACTCAGAGCCCAATGGATCAGCATCCTCCTCTCTGTCATCGCCTGTGTCAGTGGTGCACAAGGGGGAGCCACTAAGCAAAGAGACCACAGACACTGAGGCTACAGGTTAGACCTAGATCTGGAAACAGCCAATATATTCCCTTTCAAAATATTTCCCTTTCTGATTGTGCTAAAATTTGGTACATCAAGTGATATAAAAATTCTCAAGTTTTGGTTTAGCTGTAGTCTGAAGGTAACTGCCTCACAGGTGAAGATTTGGAGCCAGAGCTACAGCTACAGCAGGTGATTGAGCAGCTGAGGAATGTCTTCCCATCCGAACCAAGACAGTAAGGAGACACACAGGTAAGTGAGCAGTTTTGATATAGCATTTGTAATATAACATTTATTTGTGGTAAACCTTATGTTTATTGTATAGCAATATATTAGTAATGATTTCATATTTATGGCATAATAGTGATACAGTATGTACAGCAATAATGTAATAGTTACAATAATATTATAATGTAATAATAAAAGAACTAGTTAACTTGTGCAATGTGAACTGCACATATGAACAATATAAAAGAATATACAATTTATGCTACATATATAGTGTCAAATTAATCCCATATAAGCTCTCCTTACAGGTAAAAGTGTCACTGTGTTCCATCATGATTATTGTTTTATTGGTTACTGTTATACAATAATTCACACTCAGATTTCACTCTTACAATTGTCATCATTTACAGTAAATGTAAAAGTGACAGTTGACTGGACATAAAGCACAGAAGTCAACCTCAGGGTATAACCAACAATTGTCTAATTTTATGATGTAATATTCATCCAGCATGTATTAAAATAAATTGAATAAAAGATAAAGTGTGTTTATAGAAATAAAAATAGTTGCTATTCGTATAAAGAGGTTGCTTGGTATGTATTCACTTTATTATCCTTCATACGACTTTTTTTTTCTTTCTGACATACTTTCCAGATTCCACATTGCTCAGCTAAATCTGGATTGGGTCCAGAATATGCAAAGGGGAAAACAAAGATTGGCTCAGGGGATTTGAGGACACTTTTTCTGAATCTCAGTGGGGAGAGCTGACATTTCTGAATGATTCACAAATGTCTTGTGGTGCCATAGGCCAACACTTGTTCAGTACACTGTGGTAACCAGCTACTTGTAGAACCAGCAGGTGTGTGTTTGGCTTATCTATTACAGAACAATGACCTCACAACCAATAACACACAGAGAAGCAAGGCCTATATTCCTATATGCAAGGCCTATATGCTAGCAACGTTTTCTTTTGTTTTTTAATATTTTTTCTTTTATTTGTTGTTCACACAACACAGAAATTCACATGAATGTCCAGGTCTTGTATTACCTCTGTTCTCTGGAGCAAGTGGGAGCTATGGACATACCATCAGCAGTAATTTATTCAATATTGAATAGCATCTGGGATCACACCTGTGTTCTGAGAACTCCAGCTGAGCTCTCGTTCCTCTCTCTCTCTCTCTCTCTCTCTCTCTCTCACTCTTCTTCACACTCTGTTATTACATCCACCCATTTCTATCCCTTCCACACCCTCTGTCTTGTCTGTGTCTGTCAAACAAACATATTAATGAAGGTTTGTGTCACAGCTCACATCGACTTTCTGTGCAGAGGGAAAGGTCAGTTGGTGAGGGTGATTTTAATTACTGTTGTGTGTTTTGCTGTGAAAGAATCTGCTTGAAAAATGACAGCTCTCTGCTGTGCCCTGTAGATTAAGGGTGGCCTAGAACAGAGGTTCCCAACCTAGGGTGGCACTAACAAAGAATGCTTATGATATCAAATTCCTAAAGAACAATGTCAAAGACAAATGTGGATGAAAATTGTTGAGCAGCTGTATGGCCCCAGGTGGTAGATAAAGATAGTGCCTCTTTCAAAAAAGACAAAGACTAAAATAAACAAAATGCCTGCCACATGTAAAGCTTAGGAAATTCTCCTTCACTATTCGGGTGGGTAAGACATCTGTGGCAGGCATGTCTGTGCTCTTTGTTCATGTACAATTAATGAAGTGTTTTGAAACAGGACATTCTGTCAACCAGTATGAACACCACCAATACTCTATTAGACATGTTAACAGTGATCAATACCCACTTTGAATCCAACAATCTATCTAATGAGAATATTGTGGCTTGCTGTGCTGATAAATCAATGGTGATAATGAGAAAAAAAGGGGTTTACTATCCATTTGTGAAGTGTTAGAACTACGCCTGCCATCTCCCCTTCAGACCACTGAAGGGAACCCTTGCCAGAATATTGAGCACTGCCAGTTCATTCAGTTCACTTCTGGGTTTGATGGACATTTAAGTTGCATGCTGACAACACAAAGCATTGTGACTTGTCCTGCATAGCAAGCCTTATTAATTTTCATTGTTTGACCTACCTTGTATGACCTTGCTTTTGTTTCCCATGTTTCTTGTTGCTTATCTGGTTTTCTTTGCTTTTTTGTATTGGACTGTTTGCTAATAAATCTTCTTATGGATTCACCAACCTTAAGTTCCACATTACAGAATGCTTCAGCAGATTTGTCATTTGTCAGGTGATCATTGCACATCAGGGGGAAGCTCTGGCTGCATTCCTGGAATAGCTCGCTATGCTCCACGCCACTAATAATCACCTGATGCAGGCTCTGCAATCTGCAGGTTACCTCCCTTTTCAAAGTTGAAAACCAGAAAATAAGACACAACCTGAGGCCTACCATGATGACACCACCAAATGCGCCTTTCTGATGACTCACAGGAAGAACCGACACAGCATAATGGGCAATCTTCTGGGATGATCTTAACTCCATGTTGAAAGAAGACTGTAAGGAGGACAACCTCACCCTCTCTCAGTAGATCACCACTGCCACTTTCTACACAACCAGCACCCTGAATGGCCTACTTGTCACCTCCCCAACTATGAAAGGAGTTGCGCTCAGTTGGGAGCCTGCCAGAACCCATGCAACTAGGGAAGGACAAAGTGTCCCCCAAAGAGCCCACATACCAGCAGCAGCTCTGCTACTAGTGTGGGCAATCTGGACATTGTTGTGCCACCTGTCCTCAGGTGAGCCCACTCCCTAATCCGTCCAGTCTTCTAGATCTGATTCAGGTACACTATGCTAATATGGTTCATTCTCTCCTAAAAATGATTGGCTTGGGGTCTGCCCTGAACCTCATTCAGTGGAGGACCTCCACCTACCCACTGTGTTCCACCACTGAGGATCATGGTGGTTGACCAACCCACAGGGAGCAGCTACATTATGCACCAAATTGCTCCAGTTACATTCTAGGTTGGACTATTCCACTACTATCTTCACCCACCAATCACGTCATTCTTTGATTTTCCTTGTTAAATATGCACGACCCAAAATTGTCCTGGAGAGATAAGGAACTCACTCACTGAACTGATAACATCACTCTCTAAAGTCATGCCTCATCCTTTCAGGCTGCATAACCTCCATAGAAAGCCCCTAACCAAGCTCACAACATCCCTAGGGAATATCACAACATGACCGAGGTCTTCAGCAAGGAAAGGGCCACAAAGTTACTATAGTACGGCCCTAGAACATGCCATAGACCTACTGCCCAACACCTCCCCACCTTTTGGATTTACCCTCTTTTTGCAGCAGAATCTTGAGCCATGGAAGACAATATTGAAGAGGCTACAGATTAATGACCACACAGCTGTCTTTCAGTCATTTGTTAATGAGATTTTCAAAGACTTTTTACATCAGTTCATCAATAGCTTACATCAGTGATATTCTGATTTACTCCCTGACTTGTACATGCATGTCAGCCATGTTTGTGAAGTTCTCCCCGATTACCTGATTATCAACTGTTCATCAAAGCTGAGAAATGTGTGTTCCACTGACACACCATGATTTTTCTGGGATACGTGATAAACCACCACGTACCCCCTCCAATATCAAGGAACTCAAAATTTGTCAAGAAGTCCAGGATCCAGTTGCAGGGGGAGGTATTGAAGCCCAGCAGGCTCAGTTTTTCGATCGGATGCTGAGGAAGGATTGTGTTGAATGCATAAGTGAAGTCTATGAACAGTATTGATATGGATGTGTCCCTTTTGTCCAGGTGGTTAAGGCCAGAGGGTGATAGCAATGGCATTGTCTGTGAAGTGATTTTTAGGATACCCAAACTGCATGGGGTCCAGTGAGGGTCTTGACATACCTTCTTCTTCTTTGTCCAGTTAAATGGCCACCACCTACTCTTTGTTGTAGATCTACTCTTGCCCGACAATCTCTCAGCCAGCATATTCACTGTATAATGAGAGAAGTAGCAGCAGGATTCTAAATTTGACAGTGTCATCATATGATTTGTATATGACCTCAATGCTTCCATGCAGAACTGGAATACAGGGAAGAATGAATTCAGAAGTCTAAAAAAAAACATTATCTTCCAATTTTCAGAGAAATACATACAAACTAATTGGGTGTCTCTTCATCATTCAGCAAAACAATGGATGGAATGCTTGGTGCACCTAACCATTCAGACTGGTAACTTACTGTAGGTGTCACAGCTAGGTGAAAAAAATGGAGAGCAACAATTTTTTCATTAAGAAAATGTGTTGGGTATAAGTGTTGACTGTTTAATAGCTTAACATGGAGCATAACTCCACTGGCCTAAAAGACAGAAGGTACCACTGCTAATAAGCTGATTTTTTTAGCATTAGATTGATGTCAGCTTCTCTCAGATGATCAGGTGAGGATTTTTAAATTTGCAAGTTTCAAAATGAAAGCAATTGTGGAGTGAAGCAGAAGTGTTGCATGTCATCCAGCAGTTCATTCAGTTTCCTTCAGATGCATAAAACTTGTCCATTTATCGTAAGAGCGGTTTATTTAGGTGGTCAGATTTTGTGACAGTGAAAGATGTAATAAGAACACTATGAAAAGAGAGACAGAAATTGAGAGAGGTGGAAGGAACAGACTGTCTGGCTTTTTTCATAATAGTCCTGTAAAGTTGACAGAGTTAACAGCTGAGAGACAGAAGAGTGAGAGGATGCTGTCTGAAGTCATCAATTCAAGATGCACAGTGTTTATTTCTTTACGTTCCCTTGGACAAAAATCCCTCTTGGTTTCAGTGCATGTAAATAACTTTAAATCCCATTCCACCTTAAACAAGCCAGTCATTAAAAAGGCATATTTTGCATGCATTTTTGCATTTGACATGGATGTATATTATGTGTTATTAAAGTTGTGAGGGAGTTGTCCTATAAGACCTGCCAATTGGGACAGGACAAATGAGAAGTTATAGAGTATTGTTATCCCTGCCCAAACCACTGATCACTGCTTGGCGTGGCTTTTATATTAAAATCTTAACGTGATAATCAGTTAAGAACACAAAGATGAAAAACACAACTTCTTGCTTCTTTATTTACTATGTGGTCTATACAGGAAAAGCATATGCATGAATGATTAAAATCCATTACCCATTTCATATCCTGAAGCATACTGGCACAGGGATCATCATGCAATAACAAATGAAGAAAATCCTTTGCATCATAATCTTGCTATGCATTTACAGCAGATCTTTCTGTCTAACATATTCAGTATGATTTTCGCTTAAGTTCATAATGTTACAATTATACTCATTTAATTTGACGTGATATATGAAACATCTGGAATCTGTAGCATGAGTGAATTATGGTTTTAGGCTGATGTGTGGACTGTCCCTTCTCTTTTTAGCTCCACCAGTGAACATGCTTTTTTATTGGAACAAAAGAGATCTGCAGGTCTTCAAACAGATTGGTTTTGTTTTTTCTTTAAAATGTAGTACCTTTGCTTAATCTGTCTCATGCACACATGTTAACCTGATCATAAGTTAACAGTCCATTGTTTGTTTTCTCCAATATATAATTATCACTATTTCTTTTCATGATTATTGCATAATATACTGTATTCTCTACCCATTTCTCCTTCACATTGATTTATACAATAATGTTTGTGAAAAGCTTTTAAAAATGACTGCTTTCTACTCATTGTATAGAGATAAATAAATCTGTATTTCTTTTATACCATGTCTACTGTGTTTTCTTATATGACTGAGCATATGTGTTTTTCTTTTTGGTTTGTGTTTAGATTTTCTGGACTGGTTTTACAGATTGTTTTCACTGTAGAGGACAGTGACTTTAGGACAGTTTTCTGATATTGTTTCTCTGTTGTTTTTTTCTTTTTGTGTTGTCTGACCTTCTTGGTCTCAACACTCAGAACAAGCAATCAGAACAAATCAGTATGTTGTACCAGTGTGCTTTTAATAGCTTTTTCTGGTGCAGTTGCATGAGTGTCTTCCTTGATCTTACTAATTCTATCCGGTCTTCTTGTTCTGTTCATATTTTATTCCCCCATCTTTGCTGTGGCTGAATATCCTTTTTTTTATCTATTAGCTCAACATTCCCATCGTATAGAGGTAGAGTGCTTGTGTGCTTCTCTTCTTCACTACTGATGTTTAACTTAATTTCTTGTCCTTTATAGCTCTCTGTGGTGGATTTTCTCTTGTCTACAAATTTCATCTCTGTCCTGTTGTCTTTCTTGGCCTGTGCCTTCGGTTCCCACTTCTCTTGGCTGCTGACCCAGTAGTTCGTCTTCTCACTTACATGTTTTGCCTGGAGATTCTCACATAGATTCTTTAGTTCCTGCTTGACAATGGGTTTGAGCTTGAGTTCAAGGCGTTCTGCCCAGAAGAAATCCTGTCTTGCTTTGTCTTTGTCATACAAGGCTGAATAGGCACGAGCACGCTGATAGATGGCTTTTATATTATCTTTAATAGGAACAGAAAGAAATAGACAAAGTAAATGAAAAATATCCCATTCAAATTAAATAAATAATTCAGCCAAAAATGTTCTACTCATTACATGGGGCCCATGGTAAAATATTCAATATAACAATGCTTTAAACTTCCTGGAAGAGAATTGATGAATGAAACAATGATAAGTTGTTATAACCCTGGTTCTCAAAGTATCAGTGAGCTGTCTCAATATGGAACATGCCCCTTCACACTGTCCTTCAGAAGCATTATTGCATTACAACAGCCAGGATTGAATGTCAGATGTCACCTGTGAATCACAGAGGTGGGGCTTACTTAGTCTTCCTTATAATCCTTGGCACTATGTCACATAGACAGTGCAACAAATATGCCTATTCCCCACTGTACTCAAACCAGGTGTTCTGTTGATGATCACTTGTGTCAGAGAACCAGGGTTTCTGTCATGACCTGAAAATCTCTTTCAAGCATTCATTTCAGTATCTGACTATGGGATATTGTGACCTCTGATTTGCCAGTCAAGCGCATTTGAGGACAGAATGCACCACTGAGAGTTCACAGTCTCAATAACCCTATAAAAGCAGTGGACAAAGTTTGCCAACTTGCCAGAGTGCAGATATTTTTAATTCATATTTACTGAAAGGAGGCCCATGTGGTACAAGCATGCAAGCTGATAGGAGGCTTCAGTCCATTCTGGGTATAAGATTGAGACAAATGCTTTTTCAGAATATCCATTGTTAAATGCACTATACAAATGAAGGAAGCAGATAGAAAGCCCATAATCAGCTGGCATATGAGTAGTGTGCCTTAACTTGAAATGAAAGATGGATTAGGCTTCAGCAAGACTTGCCCCTTAGAAATTGCATACATGTTGGGTTTACCAACAAAGCATGGATGTCAAAGAGGCTGCTCAAAAAAAAAAAAATAGTTTTCAATCTTCATACCATGTGTTGAACCTGGACAGCACATCTGCAATCACAGTGACAGGAACTGTAAACTGCTCCACTGGATAAATTTTGTGTGCCCACGTGCAGATGGCAGGAGAACAGAAGGAACAAAGAGCTTCAGTGTTCATACAAAGCTAGGGGTGCTAGCATGGCCTGGGCATGTCGTGACGCCAAAATGAATGCTAGAACGAAAACTTAAAGTCTATTTTCCTAAAGAAATTTCCCTGGAAGCTATATCTCAGCTTAAAAAAGGCCAGAGGGAGAGGTCTATATGCATTGTTGCCTTCATTTTCTTTTGGTCTCCCTGAGATGATGGTAGTGTGATAATGTATACATGTGGGGGGTTCTTCTGTCCAATTTGACAATGAATGTAAATTCACCTTTGTGACTTTTTAGTAGCTGGGTATTGAGCTTGACCACCTCTTGGTATTGCCGAAGTTCAAATAGGCATTGGCTTAGATTGAGGGTGAGAGGTAGACGCACTTTCTCCAATGACTCCCAGTCCTCTCCTTTATAGTCTATCTCCTACACTCAAAAAGTAAGACACATATTTTTCTTACTATACTTATTATACTTACTGACAGCTCTGCTTAATTGACTGAATATTTTATAGGTGTAATAGGTGATTTTATGGGATCTTACCTATTACCATACTTACCATGGTTTGCAGACAGTCTACATACTCTAGAGCATTTTTAAATTTCACCATGGCATCAGCAAAATGCTGCTGTTTAATGTAGAAATTCCCTTCATCCTGGAGCAGCATTATCAGACGTAACAACTGCTGCCGATCCATGCCTGCAACTGGAGCAGCAATTTGCTTATCAACTTCAGATTTTGTCTCATACAATTGCATATTTTGTGTGCCTGCCTCTGCACACTCATGCTCCTGCTCCTCTTCAAACACTGGCTGAAAACACTGCAAGCTTTCATCTTGCTTTGCTGCACATCCATTCTCTTTTTTTTCTTCAGTCATCTTCTCATCCACATTACTGATTTTCTTCTCAAATATGTTCCAGTATTTCTCTTTGTCCTCCCCAGATTTTTCCTTCATTGTTTCTGAGAGGAGCTTCAGTTCTTTCTGAACTAGCTTATCCAGATTCTTGTCCAATTTCGAGACCATCAGGAAGTCCTGTTTTGCCTTGTTCTCACTCCAGACAGCAGCATAGGCTTTGGCTCGCTTATAGTAAGCCTTCACACAATCTGTTGAGCAGAATGGAAAAAAGAAAGCATGTACAGTATAAATTTAAGTTTTAATCTTGCCCTATAGCTCTTGATGTTTTCACAAAAAATGTATAGGCCAATTTTAATACTGTTATTATACTTTACTGCTCTGTTATCCAGTATTGTGTGTTCATAAATCTTTTAAGGCAAAATAATTATACCTCAGGGCCTAATCCTATATACTGTATATGTCACTTTATCCTAACAAAGTGTACACACATGCATGCATTGTAATCCTTAAATTATGGCTTAATATGCTTGAGAGCCTAGTAAAGATCCTTGGCTCTAGAATGCTAGTGTTTTGTTAAGTCACCAAAGCGTTTATGCTTTTAGTTAGAAGTCTTACCTTTATGATTCTCAATAAGTTCTGTGGTATGCTCTATTACTTCATAGTATTCCTCAAGCTCTAGCATGCACTGGCAGTAATTGAGGACCAGAGGCATTATAAGCTTGCTCATCCTAATATAGTCGTCATCTCCTGGCATCTCCTGCAAAGAGCACCAAATAACTTAATCAGCAGTCACTGGGTTGAGCTGTGTCTTGGAAGAGAGATATCCAAATTTATATGACCTCCACATTTCTCTCAAATCTCCTGCTAACCTGTTGTGGTCCACATTAGCTGTCATGATCTCAGTAACTGTCAATTCTATATTTTTGCCATAGGCATTGATGCTACAGGTAGCACATATTAAAAAGTAGCTCATTGAAAGTGAATTGCAAATATGAAATTACAAAAGCCATTTAATTAAATATTACATGACACTTTTTCTATAAGAGCTTAATGTAGGTACTAATGATTTTCACCATTGTCAATCAGGGTTAAATAAAAGTAATATTTAAAAAAAAATTAATCAGTGACAATCCAAACCTGGGACCAAGCACCAGACCATTGTGAAGTCTCCCAGGTACAAACAAATATACAGGAATCTTCAAATCCACAAATTTATTATTAGTGATTTTGACCATGGCATGATTAAAGGTGCCAGACAGGCTGGTTTGAGAATTTATATAATTGCTGAACTCCTGGGATTTTTGACCACAGTCTCTAGAGTTTACACAGAAAGGCACAGTAAATAACATTCAGTGAGCAGCTGTTAGCTGCTGACAGGAACACGTTTTTGATGAAGACAACAGTAGCGGAAGACCACAATAAAGGTCCTCTAATGTCACCCAAGAACATAAAGCTGAGGTTGCAAGGGGCACAGGCTCACCAAAACCAGACAGGTGAAGTCTGGAAAAATGTAGCCTGGTCAATGCTTGAACTTTGTAGTACAAATAAGCGAAGATATAACATTGAAATATAAGTATCTAAATGCAAAGTATGTCAAAATCAGCACTAGAAAGCAAATTTAACATTCATGAAAGTATGGCACTTTATACATTTTATATTATTTTTATTATTACTATTATTATTGTTGTTTTGTTGTTGTTGCAATTTAATTTATAATAGATTTTTATTTATTGTAAATATAATTTATAATCATATTTATAATTATTTTTATTAATTGCTGTCATTTTGCCAAACTTTGGTGTTTTTTTTTTTTAATCATTATTTTACCCTGTGTGCTGCAGGCATGTCATGTTCAGCTGACACCTGAAGCTTTTTATAATCCTGATATTTTGTTTTGGCCTCTTTTGACTAACATCTGATCTTTCAAAAGCAAACCACCTCCATGCTACTGAAGATGATTAGTTCTAGTGTGAATTGTGAGGTTGATGGTGTTTGAATATCATCTGCTTTTAGTTTTTTCGTTGCTCATTTAAACTTCTGTCCAACACTGCAAAGAAATACGTAGCATGCAGTGAATTCATGAACACTTCATGCATTCTGTATTTCTGTAAAACCTCTCTGAGATAATATCCATTGTTAAAAATGCTATTCAAATAAATTGAATTGAATACATTGGCTTAAAGAAAATAATCTTCATTACTTATGTTAATGATGGCTAGACCACTAAAAGCTTTTACCCCTCCATGCCTAAGAAACTTTTTGTCTATTATGCTCTACTTGCTAGCTTGAATCAAAAGGTACAGATTCTTTGTCTAATGAATCTAGTCTTTCTGGTACTCAACACCAGTTCAATAAGGTGCCTGTGTTATCTTTTGGCATATAAAAGTGTAGCCAAATATATGGTATCCAAATTTCCCCAGTTACCAATGATAATACTATCCAGCATCTCATGTTCACATTACCCTTGACTGGATGGTGCGTAACAGCAGCACAGCCTCCTTGTACTTCTCAGATGCTTCACGGTAACGTTTCTTCTTGACAAGCGTGTTGCCTTCGTGGTGAAGGGTGGGCACAACCTGCATCTTCTCATCCTTCTCCATGAGCCAAGACTCTCGAACGTAAGAGAATGGCTCACCTACCTGGGGGGGGTTGGGAGTAGAAGCAGAAAGTAAAAGGAATAAGCAAATAATAGTTTATCCAAAATCCAAATCCCCCCCAGTGTTTTTCACGATTGCCCCATATTCTGCTTTGCTTGGCTTTGTAAGTTTGCAATCCTACTGAGATTAGCTCCATGATGAAGATTAATGGCTGTGGTTCCCTCATCAGCTCATCAAGCTCAGGAGAGCCTGTGGAATGGTAGGTGAACACATTACCCACACCACACATGTGCTTTTGACCTTCCAGTGGGTCTTTGCCCTGTGCAGCCAAACGTATCCCTTTGGCAACGAGGGGATAGAGACCTGTATGCTGTCAAAATAAATACAAAAAAATTGTCAAATATGTCACAATTATGTCTCATGTTTCAGTCTTTCCTATATACAGACATAAAAAGTCAGAAAAATAAATAAATAATAAAA
>JAOTRN010000051.1:468716-487005 GCA_028566695.1 Bagroides melapterus
ACATATATATACATACATACACACATATATACATACATATATTTTTTAGACAGTGAAGGGGACCTTATGCAACAAAATAATCCATCAAACTCAAATTAAAAATGACATGTGGGAAGGTGGGAAGGAGATGGAGAAAAAGTTGGCTTGCTCTGAGCTATTGCACTTACACTAGCATCACACCAAAACTGTGCCACCTCGCCAACCCTCATGGAGGTTAATAGCAACTCCCACACTTCCATTTTGAACATTTTCCCCACAAAAATTTCTGTTGGCTGCTTATTTTTGCGACTGTCGTCGATAACAGTCCTTTCAAAATTGTCCAGAAGTGTCTTGAAATAGAACACCAACTTTGTGGAAAGGAAGAAAGACATAAATGGAAAAACAATAGAATAGGAGAGAAGATGAAAAGTTTTCAAGTCTTATATTCCACCCACATTCTTTGAACCACTAAAAAGAATCCGTAAGTGCATGTTCTTGGTTCAGCCAAATCCCTTCTAAAATGATTCACTTTAATATGCTGCACAATTAAGGCGGGGTATCCCATCGTTCAATCCCAAACCTGTTGATTAAACAGGTGGAATCAGGTGTGGTTCCTGCCTGATTGGAATAACAAACCTTCACCACACCAGCACTTTGGAGATAAAATTGGACACCCCTGAGTTGAGATGGAAACAGCATAGACACATACTATGGGGCTTACTGCTGTATGAAGGAGATTGATGTTATCATTTTTATGAAAATAATTTATTTAAAATAATAAGACAGTGGCTAAGGTCTAAGCGATATTATAAGCCAAGTGTTTTGAGCCAATAAATATAACCTAAGAAGCATATAAATTATTCAATGACACATATCTACAGGAGACTGAACAAAACAGCTGTAAAACATAAAGCCATCCAGTAGGTCTCATTAAAAAGCATTTATTGTTAGATGTTCTTTAATAAAGATGTTATTTTTCCTACCTTAGTACCATTTGGAAATTGAGGTAGATGTCCCTGCCCACCATGGAGAATAATCTTTTTCACTCCAGGATGGATAAATAGATACGTTTCCTCCATTTTATTTATTTATATATTTTTTTTGCAATAGACCATGGAAAGCACTCGTGAAAGTCTGAATAAGTATGCTGTATGTACCTGTGTTAAGTCCTCTGTATTCTGTTAATTAACATTCATGGGTGAAGAACAGGCTAGAATCACCAGGCTTCTTTCTGACAGATGGATAGATTAGCAAATTGAGGATGGCCACTTTTATCTCAGATAATCCCCTAAGACTTAAGTGTAATCCGCAGGAACAAGTACGTATTAATTACAAGTACATACGTTTTATTAACATAGCATTCTAAGGCATAATGTCAGGTGTAATTACAATATATGAAAGTAAAACAAAAGTAAAGCAAAAGTATATGCAACAATTATATTTAAAATGGGAGTTGCTGGTGGTGGAGGGTAGTCCCCTTACTAATGCCTTCCTTACCTGCTTACTCACTTTTGTTGGACAACCTCCTCAAATTACAGTGTGCCATACTCTCAAAACATCACTAGACCAACTCATTGTTTTAATATGTTAGATCTAATTATATCACACGGATGTCACTGATATAGATATTATACCTTAATCTGATATCAGACCATATGTGTATGACGTCATACTGTACACACTACCTGTAGAACAGATGCTCTGTGTGTCACAAAGTTATTGACTTGGTAAGACTATTATTGTGACCACTAAAGACAGATTCACAAGTAACCTGCCTGATCTGTCTCTTTTAACTATACCCCTAAACGCAAATGATCTAGATGAAGATCACTACAACAGATCACTACACAGTCATTCTCCCACCCTCAAGAGAACAACCTGTAACCTTGAATGAAATTGGGGAAAACCTAAATTAGAGGGACGAACACCATCGCAAACTCAGCTAATATAATAAAATTGGTTTCAAAATAAGAAAATAACCAAAACAGTCCAAGGTTCCTATTTAGTACAGTGGCTAGTAAAAATAATAATAACTAATAAAAATAAAGAATAAAAATAAGATGTCTGCAAATATTATTCCATCACAGTTTAGTAGTGCAGGTACAGTAGTAGTTTAGTAGTACAGGTTAGTCCAAAATGCAGTTGCCAGAGTTCTTACAAGGTCAAGAAAATATGACCATATAACCCCAAGTTTATCATCTCTTCACTAGCTACCTGTCAAATTTAGAATAGATTACAAACTGCTTCTACTTAGCTTCAATGTATCTAACCAGTCTTCTAACGCACTACAACTCATTATGCTTGTTGAGATCACAAAACTGTGGACTCAAGAAGATTCAAGACTACAAAAGTCTGTAAAGCGTTTTTGTATTTAGCTCCCCTTTGTTCAGGGTTCAGACATTTACATTTACAGCATTTGGCAGACGCCCTTATCCAGAGCAAAATAAAAGACGTGCTTTTAAATGTCTATCGTTGAATACATGAACACTGGATAACTAGGGTACAAACTTAAAATACCATCAACTGAAATCTCTGTTCAAGGTTTTTTCTTTTCTTTTTCTTTTTTTTAATATATACACATACAACAAATGGGGAAAACAGTGGCATTTGAAGATAGCCAGTGACTGTTCTGACCCCTACGGAAAGTTCATTCCACCACCTCGGTGCCAGAACAGTAACAAGCCTTGTTGTGTCTCTTACCCTGAGAGAGTTTGGGACCAGTCGAGCAGTCCTGGTAGCTCTGAGGGTACAAGGTGGAGTGTGAGGAGTGATAAGAGCTTTGAGGTAAGAGGCAGCTGGTCCAGTTTTGGCTTTGTAGGCAAGAATCAGTGTTTTGAACCTGATGTGTGCAGCTACCGGAAGCCAGTGGAGGGAGTGCAGCAGTGGGGTGCTATGTGAGAGCTTAGGTTGAAAACAAGTCATGCAACAGCATTTAACCATTTGCAGAGGATGAAGTGAGTTCGTAGACCTGCCAGCAATGGGTTGCAGTAGTCCAGTCTTTAATTGACAAGAGACTGTGCAGCCTATGTGCAGCCAAAACTGCCAAATCCTTCTGATGTTGTAGAAAAACCAACATGAGTGTCACATTTGCAACATGCAAGGAAAAGGACAACTGATTGCCCATGACTACCCCAACTGTAATCTGATGACCTTTCATCCACAATGATGTGTCTGCAAGACATGCTGAGATCTGAACAGATGTGATATCTGAGGACAGGAATGATAATAAAAGTTATGCGTCATCAGCATAGCAGTGGTAAAAGAACCCACAAGAGGAAATAACTTCACAGAGAAAGTGAGTATTCAGGGAGAAAAGGAGAGGACCAAAAACTGGGCCCTGTGGGACACTAGTATTTGTGGAGCACATGTGTTACTTAATATGAGCCACTTTCCCAGGTAGGAAGCATACAGGAAGATATTACAGTTAGAGCAATGGATTGCCGATTTCTGGATTGCTGTGTCGCAATGCACTTTGAAGCGTGCAGTTTACTTCATGGGGAACCACTTGCCGATTGAACGAGGCACTTGTAACTAGGTCTGTGTGAATTTTTTCTACCTGAATTTTAATGCCTGATTTTTTTTCAACCTGAATTTGAGTTTGATAAATAATGAAGATTGTATTTTTAGCAATCGAATATATTTTCAAACAGCAATTTAATAAGGTGAATATTTTTGCATTGAATTTGAAATGCCTGAATTATATTTTCCTTTGCAATATCCCACCCAATAAATTACAGTGTCGAAAATTTCAAGCATTGTAAATGCTGTAAGGATCTTTTTCAGTTCATGTGATTCAAGATGCTATTTTGCTTTGATGAATTTTGGCACTATTATAATTCCATACAAACCATTCCCATGCTGATCTGCCAATTCCAAGACTCCTGAGGATGGACATGAGAGTATTGTGGTTGACCGTATCATAAACACACTCTCCCAGTTTGAATGTAGATTAAAGTCATATCTCTTTAGCCAGGCACACACATCCTATTTCATCCCATAAACATGTGCTCCAGTTCAGTACATCTGATCAAATGCACATTATCATCTAGTGCTTGCTAATATAATGAACAGCAGCTATGCTAATTCCTCTCCACTTGGTTCTGTTTTTCTACCCATGAAGCTTTTGGACATTTAAAGAGAAGATGCCAACTACATGTGGTCTTTGAGGACAACCTCCTAGTCAATACACAATTGTCAGACTATATATGAATGTAGAAAAGACATTACTCATAACGACACACTCTGGTGTTTCTAACAATTTTTCATCACACACTCCAATGTCACCCAAATTAGGAGGAGTTTTTCCCTGCCACAGTTGCCTCAGCCTTGATCACAAATCAACCACATTTAAGAATATTTAACAATAATCTTGAACTTTTATTATTTATCTGTGTTACCAGTGGCTGCCAACACAAGGACTGGACCCCAACCTGATTTTTGTAGTTTATTTTAGAACAATTTCAAAACATATTTAAACAAAACTGAGATATGAATTGCAAAAACCCTTAAAAACAATCATTACATTCCAAAATCAAAAAACATAACAGGCCACAAGGTAGGTCTAGATTAATATTTAATATCATTTGACTAAATAAATTCAATAACAGAACTACTGTTTCCAGCACTGTTTATTCCTCAGATAGTTGAGATTGCACTGCCCTCTACTGGTCATTTTTCAATCAGTAAGTCCATCTGTTCTTGCAGGGAAGCCAGCTATAGGAATGGAAACAAAATATAATTGATGGCTAGGTTTGCTGTTTTAATTGTGAGATAAGTAGATTACATATATTTTTCAAAATATCTGCAAGCATAAACAACCCCCCATGGCCAGTGTTATAGCAGTAAGGGTTTAAATGTAAAATATACCTGTTCATCTCACTGACTAAGAAAATTATATATACACTGTACATTATTTAGGTTTCTGGATATGTGGCATTATACCTTTTCCATTTCACGCTCTTCTTCACGGATAAAGTCATTCAGTAGAGCCTGAAAGCGGGTCTGCAACAGAGTGAGAACAAACAGTAAAATGTTTGACAAATATAAGCAACAAAAAGTAGTTTAGTGTGTGTGTGTCTGTGTGTGACTATAAAGCGGTATGTCATTGTGTTGCTCAATGAAGTGATCCTAAAAGGCACATGCAGTGGTGCTAAATAATCCAATTTACCACTAAGGACTGCTGTGTCTCAGGTTCGGGGCAACATTTAAAATGGAAGGAAGAGGACAGTATAGTAAATACTTTATATTTAGTAGAGTTGGGTATGTAGGGACTTAGAGGAACTTACTGGAAGTAAACTAAATGGTAAATATATTATTTGGTCAAATGTTTGTAAACACCAAATCACTTGTGCTGATGAATGTGTGGTTCCCTTTTGAGATGTACTCTCGCATTGCATCAGTTATTGCTATGGGAATCCTTCCCTACTTCCCCGAATCGCTGAAGCCTGATTGGTAATGTCCACGGAGTATGCGGACAAATGGCATTTCAGCCCCGCTGAAACGCTGCATTTCACCATTCTTCTCCTTCAGCAAGAACTATTCGGTGTCCCGAAGCATAGAAGAAGCCGATGCCGCTATAGAAGAAGCCCCAGCAGCTGAAGTGGCAGCGGCAAAAGCTAAGCTAAGCTAGGCGTCGCTTTCCCTGCTGCTATCCGGTGCGTATTCTATCACAAATTTCCTAAGTAGTTTTCCACTCACAAAAAGAGCAAAATTAGCAGTGTTGAGATAACATCCCTGAGATTGTGCGGCCCGTGTAAAGCACCCCTGCCGGCCACTGATCTCATGCCGAGGCCGCCCTCACCAGCCCTGATTGCACACACTGTGAGTGCTCCGCTCCATGGTTGTCTTTTTCCGCAATCCGCCTGCGCAAGCTGCCGCACTTGCTTCACCAGTTCCGAGGAAGAACTGCCGTGCCCGCCCAGCAGTGAGGCGGGGAAGAGACGAGCTCACAACGGTTCAGTGCCTGTGTTTGTCGCCTTCTCCCCCGCCGCCAATCGAATCCCCAGTGAGCTTCGCACACAACGATCTATGCCCCTCGAAGGCAGCGAGAGGCATGATGTCGTTTGGCGGCACTGATGATGTCGAGGACTCAATGTCCCTCGCCACATGTGAGTGCAACGATTGGGTGGGTTCTGATGAAGATTTAGAGCCCCCACCTTCAGCAGAAACCACGTCAGCACCGTCACAACCCAGCATGGAACAGTTCTTACAGCCGAGGTTTAAGCGCTGCTCTCAACGATTGCATGATGCCTCATTCTTCCCGGAGGTCCATGACGAGCTGACTAAGGCGTGGCGCACACCGTATACAGCCCGCATTCATTCTCCTTACACAGCGCTCTCTTCTGTGAATACAACAGAGGAGAAAGGATACATTAAGGTCCCACCCCTGGAAGAAGCCTTCACGTCACACCCATGTCCCCCCTCGGCTGGAGCCTTGAGGGCTAAGGTATGCTCATACACGGCCGACAAGTATATGGATGAGTCCTTCAAAGAGCTCAGCAGCCCGCAGCACTCACTGCTATAATGGCAGAAAAACAATTTCTAAATCTTCACAAAGAGAGCTTTCCTTCTTACTGGACACACACCACTCATACAATACGGCAACAGCCCGTCTATGCCTCCATGTCTCAACGTCAATGCCTGGCGATCCCTAACCGATGTGACGGGATGGATCTTGAGTACAGTAGAAACTGGCCATATGCTTCAATTCAGGCAAAGACCGCCTGCTTTCACTGGCATATCAGAGACTTTGGTAAGCCCCGATGGCTAAGCGGCCCTCAGAGCCGAAGTCCGGTCAATGTTAGAAAAGGGGCGGTGAAGGTGGTACCTCCCGGCCTCAGCAAAGCAGGTTGGTACGGCCGTTACTTTCTAGTGCCAAAGAAGGACGGAGGCTTCCGGCCCATTCCAGATCTAAGGCTATTGAACGTTGAGAAATTCTGTCTCAAATACGTCCATGGGAATGGTTCATATCGGTGGATCTGAAAGATGCATGCTTTCTTATCCCGATTGCTTCCCGGCACAGACCTTTTTTGAGGTTTACATTCGAAGATGTAGCATACCAGTACAAGGTTCTTCCCTTGGGATTATCTCTGGCTCCTCGCACATTCACGAAATGTGTCAGTGTGGCTCTCTCTCTCCTGAGACGGGGGAATCCGCATACTGAACTACCTAGAAGACTGTTGCTGCCTGCTCAGTCAAAAGAGGAGCTGTGTGCTCACATGGAGCTATTACTAAGCCACCTGCAGAGTCTGGACCTTTAGGCCAACCTCAGCAAGAGTATGCTACTACCCAGCCAACAAATCACGTTCCTGGAGTGACATTGGACTCTCTACAAATGAAGGCATGGCTGTCACCGGAACGCATCAATGCTGAAAGTTTCAGAGGCTCCTAGGCCTTATGGCAGCGGCCTCACATATCAGGCCCTTAGGCCTGCTCCAAATGCGTCCTCTACAGTTGTGGCTACAGGGGAAGGTGCCACGCCAAGCGTGGCACTTGGGAAGCCTCAAGCTCATAGTGACACAGCCCTGTCTCAGAGCTATAGGGCCTTGGAGACACCCCGATATGTCCACGGAGCAGATCTCAGGACTGTCACAAGAAGGAAAGTTGTGACCACAGATGCATCCAATTCTGGATGGGGAGCAATATGCAACGGCAGACCTGCCTTCGGCACCTGGTCTGAGGTGGAGTGACAGAAGCACATCAACTACCTGGAACTCCAGGCAGTGATGCTAGCTCTCAAAGAATTTCTCCCACTTGTCACTGGACACCACGTTCTGGTCTGCTCGGACAGCATGACAGTGGTGGCCCTGATAAATCGCCAGGGCGGCACCAAGTCCCGCCAGCTTTTTCAGTTGACGGATCTGAGGGCTTCACACATTCCCGGAATGCTAAACACTGGACCCGACATGCTGTCTCACCTGGGTCCTCCAGAATGGAAGCTCCGGTCTCTCAGAGACCAGTGACTGAACTCCCAATGCGAAAGGGGGACCACACAGACATCCCTCGTGAGGTCTTAAACATTATTTCAGAGGCAAGCGCACCCACCACCAGGTGGCTCTATGCTCGGAAATGTCCATTTTTCAGAACTGGTGCGGGCCCAAGGATAGACCCTCGCAGCTGTGATGTAGCTCCAGTACTGATTTTCCTTCAGGAGCTGTTTCAGAAGGGCAGAGCCCCTTCTACATTTAAAGTGTATGTGGCGGCGATTGCAGCATACCATGTTCCGATTGCGAGCCAATCTCTATGGAGACATGCCTTAACAATTAGTTTCCTGAGAGGGGCCAGGAAGCTGAACCCCTCGAGGCCTGGGTCGGTTCCCCCTTGGGACCTAGCCTTGGTCCTGCAGAGACTTAAAAAAGTCTCCATTTGAGCCCTTGGAGTCAGCTAGCCTGCTCTTTCGCTTAACCCTCTCTGGGGTCGGCAAACGCGCCGGCGCATTTTGTGGCATGTTTTCATGACGCTGACAAGAGCGTAAAAAGTTCTTGGGATATTACAGGAAGAGCAACGGATTGCTGATTCCGATCGGCAAGTGATTCCCTGTGAAGTAAACTACACAGGGAGCAGGAAGCACACTTTAAAGTGCACTGTGACACAGGCTCCAGAAATCGGCAATCTGTTGCTCTTCCTGTAATATCCCGGATGAGAAGACCTGAATTTTTTTGACCTGAATTTGAAGCCCCGCATTTTTTCAGCCTGAATTTTAATACTTTATTTTTTTTCAACCTGAATTTTAATACCTGAATTTTTTCAACCTGAATTTGTGAGGTTGAAAAATAATGATTGTATTTTTAGCAATCGAATATATTTTCTAACAGCAATTTAGTATGGTTGAATATTTTGCATTGAATTTTAAATGCTTGAATTATATTTTCATTTGAAATATACCACAATAAATTGCAGTGTCGAAAATTTCAAGCAATGTAAATACTGTAAGGATTTTTTTCAGTTCATGTGATTAAATATACTGTTTTACTATGTGGAATTTTGGCACTATTACACTTCCATAATATACAATTATCTGTGTCCCTCTCCCCTCAATCCTGGACATTTTCTTAGCACTATGTGAGCAAGTTGGCTGTGCAAAGGTTGTAAGAGTTTGCCTTACAAACCTTACACCATTTGTATCTTGCACTGTTCCTGTTTGCATTGTGCGTCCACTTTTGTGAGATTCTATAACCTGGATGTTCCAAATCTTCAGACCATTTGGATGGATTACTGCATGTTTATATACTGAATAACAACTGTCAAATTCAAATGGTTTGTGTTATGTTTACAGCCATTAACACATGCACAAAACAGATAGAATTTGAACACCATGAATTAACAATAGTACTCTGTTGCAAAAATGTTACTGAAAAAAGTTAGTTTCAAGGTGTCTACAGTAACAATTTTGGCCCATGTCTTTCTCACCAGATTAAGTTTCTTGGCTGAATACATTGCCCCATATATCTTTTTTCCTTCAATGATGTGTAAAGTCACGTCAGCCCCATATCATAATGTTCTAACCAATACTGTGAATATGGCGGTTATTTTGGGATTATAAGTGCAATCCTTATTTTTCCAAACATAATGAGCTAAATTACTGAGTTCTCTTTTATTTAGCCTGACCACAGTATATTGTTCCAAAAACTGTTTTGAGTTATTTAAATGCCTTTAATCTCATCTATGTGCTTATTTTTAACAGAAAATAACTGCATGCAGTGTACAATTGTGTACGTTGTTCATGGTTCACTTTGTAACAATTGTTATATAAGGAAATTATGTAAAGTTAAGTAAATGTTATGTTATATAAGGAAGCCTCTTCTTAGTTCAAAAAAGCACCTGAAAAACTCTCAGACAAATTCTCTGATCTGATGAAACCAAGATTGTACTGTTTGGCCTCAATTTTAAACACTATGTTTGGAGGAAACCAGGCACCGCTCATCACCTGCCCAAAACCATCCCAACATTAAAGTATGGTGGTGGCAGCATCATGCTATGGGGGTGTTTTTCAGCAGCAGAGACTGGGAGACTGGTCAGGCTTGAGGTAAAGTACAGATATATCTTCAACAAAAAACTGTTTCATAGTGCTCAGGACCTCAGACTAAGCCAAATGTTCACACCCTAAGCACATAGCCAGAACAACCCAGGAGTGGCTTAGGGACAACTCTGTGAATGTTGTAGAGAGGACCAGAAAGAGCCCTGACTAACTGAACCTTATTGAACATCTCTGGAGAGCCCTGAAAATGTCTGTCCACCGATGGTCCCCATACAACCTGACCAAGCTTGAGAGGATGTGCAAAGAAAAATGGCCGAAAATTCCCCAATCCAGGGGTGCAAAGCTTGTGTCATAGCCAGAAAGACTCAAGGCTGTGATTGATAAGTACTGAGTAAAAAAACACCTTATTTGTTTTTGGAAACCAAATGTTATTGCCCTTTTGTTCATATAACAGAACTTTTAAAAGAGAAGTGCATCAATGAATGAAAATTCATCATTGAATTTTGTGCCTACCAATGTGATTAGTCATAGAAAATCATGTGATTAAAAACTTCATTGCCCACCATTAATATAAATAGATAGATACATAGATAGTGTGAGAAGGGTTCAACATGTAAGACAATTGTCCACGTGACTGAGAGAGAATACTATGCATTTAATGTTGATGTGGCAGCCTCACCTTTAAGGCCTGATTCTCAACTTTCATAATCAAATCTTCCTGCTGCTTTTTGCGTGCTCGTGTCTCCTGCAGTTTTTCTTTGAGGTTGTTGATCTGCAGCTGGTACTCCATCACTGCAGATTAATGCTAAAGAGTTAAGAACTCTGCACAAAGAGGCACATTGCAAAAATGTGAAGATTCTCATTTTATTACCCAAATCACTGAACATAGTCAGCTGGGTTTTGTCTGCCTTCTGATTATCCGCCATAAATCAAACTCTGATTTTAGCAACTAATGCGAAAAATGTACAACAGTCATACCTATTTGGTTGTTCCTGTTGTTCTCATCTCTTCCCCCATCAGACTCATTAAGCTTCTCATTGAGATGACCCACCATATCATCCTCTGTATCCATAATGTTGAGGTCTTCATCTTCATGTCTGTCACCATCATCATCCTCATCTTCACTGCTACTGCTGATGTCATTAAATATCTCCCGCAGCTCATCTCGTGGTACTGGAGAAAATGATACAAAAATCCTCTCGTCAGAAGTATAAACCTTGGGGTCAATGAAGCTGGGTCATATTCATAAAATTAATTTTGGACACAAATCTATAATTATATGCTATTTAGAATATGTATGAGCCCGTTTCAAAGCAAAGGCATGTGTATATGTTTATGATTTATCCTTTGTACATGTAAATTACCTGAAGATTCATGGCCCTTGTGCCCAGAGGTTCCAGGTGAGGAGTCCAAATTGGACAACGATAAATTATTATCGGCTTCTTTTGACTCATCCTCAGCAATGACCTCCCATCCTAATAGCTAAGTCAAGGTAATATGCCAATACTCCCAGTACTGTGTTCTTAATGATGTACCTACCATGCACAACGAGCATGGTAAATGGGCAATGAGGTAAATACCATATTGTCTGTTGTGCATTTGTCAAATTTACTCCCCACTCACACTTCTCTGCAGATGTTTAGCTATATTCTGTTTTCCACCAGCCTGTCCCATTAATTATTGCATACAAAACTATCTCTACATGTTTAAGCATTTTCATACTTAATTCTACCACTTAAGTGTTTAGACAATAATTGAGTTTGTGCTAAAACTGTGCATCATATTCTATTAATCTGAAATTAATATTAAATATAATTATTAGCAAAGAGGCTAAATGCTAAGCACAACATTATAGATATACAGCTTATTTAATGGTGTAATGAGTGCTTTGAACATAAGGAAAAAGTCACAAAAGTGGACACAAACGGATACGGACACTGACAGCTTCAGCATCTGTGCTTAGGAGCCTCTTCACCTCTTTTTCCACATCTGGAGACTCAATGTACTGCAAAACATTGCAGCTTAGGTTAGAATTTAGCTTTGATGAATCTAAATAAAGTGTCAAAAACTAAACAAAAACAAAAAAACAATATAAGGTTACCTTCTTCTTCGCTGTTTTCCTAAATCGCCTTTTTCTTGTGTTTTTCAGAGGGCAGGTAACTGGAAAAAGAAAGAAAATATAACATTAAATAAGTTTAATCCACAATAATTGAATCAGCAATGTGTAAATTATGTATAATCTTTATCGCCCCATTTCATTACAGGAAGCAGAAACTTACTGCCATGATTCCAGATGAACTTCTTGTCTTTGTCTTTATCCCTTTTCTTGGTCTTGCAGTCTACAGTCCCAGTGGGCTCCTCTAGAGGAGGGTAAAGATCTCCATCCAGAGTGCAAACCAACATCTAGAAATACAAGAGATTTCTCCTCATATTACTAATATCTTATAGACTAATGGAATTCAAATTATTCGGACAATGTTGAACCCAGACAATCATACAGCTGTCTGTTACTCTCTGGCTTATTTTTTAGGAGTGTTAATTCATTTATGTACGGTGGCCTTTTTTATGAATTACACTGGACACTCTGGTAAGGTAAATCTAAACAAAGCTGACTTACAGTTCAGCCCTATAAATTAAGTATTAGTTTGGCATATCCTCAACTCAAACATACAGGACAGAAGAGTGAATAAAAATTATGAAATCCAAATTCATATGGAAAAATCATCCCCAGTAAAAGCAGCTACTTAAATGATTAGTAAAACTAATGTTTATGGTCTGTATTGTTTTAGGAGTAATATATGGTCTATGCTGATGTAGATAGACAGAATTTGTTTGATACAGTAAGGATTAGAGTAAGGAACTGCTTGTTCTTCTATACTGGTTTTGTTTCCCTGCACCTTATGGACTATCTGAAATGCATGCATCAAACTTGAGAAGGTGACACAAAAAGAGTCAAAGAATACTGGGAATAGTGTCTGCTGGTGTTCACCAAGACTTTTTTCCTGCAATACGATTTGTTAACCCCTTCAGTGCTCTTCAGTCCATTTGGACAGAGATTTAGCTAAGGATAAAGTTGGTATTTGCTGTGCACTTTTAAAAGCAGACCTGACAACCCTGAGGAGTGATAGGGTATTTTGTTATAGTCCTTTTGTAAATCGCATGTCTTACGTAGAAACTGATGTGCAAGTATATACAAAATTATAGACTAATCACAAACTTGTTAAGATACACTCGAAAGGTTTACATGCAGGAAAAAAGTTTATAGAATGGTTTACTGATGTTCTTCCTACTATAAAACCTATGTACATGTACAATGTAGATTTCACACTTAATTGCAGGGCTATTATAAAATTATTTGTTGATCTTTTCTCTTTCATCCAAAACAATGCTTTGGTTGAAGAAGTGCCATTTTGATCTTCAGCAAAAAAAATTTCAAAAGCAGCTGCTGAAACTCCTAATAAATACAGTTAAAGTTGGTTAAATAATGGTGGTGGTGATCATTGTCTAACATGTCATAATAAAAAAAATCTTGGGGAATATCTTTTAATTGAATAGTTCTGATCAGGCCCACTGAAGCTGTTTCGAACACACTATCTACTGATGTAACACAACTGAATGACTGATGGTGCACTCTATAACACCTTATACTGTAGATGTACCTTATGTACCATGTGGCTAAAACTGCTTGTCCCTCAAATGCTCATTGGAATTCAGAGGTCAAGTAAACACCTTTTATATTTCTAAACGCATTCCTGAACAATTTTTGTAATGTAGCAGGCACATTTATCCTATCTCCAAACAACAGTTTCCCATCTTTGTTGTATGTGTGTATTTAAAAAAAATAAAAATCTTGAACAGAGTTTTAGGCTCATGGTATCTTAAGTCAGTAAACTAGAGAACCAGAGAGAAAAGAGACTTAAAAGCACTTTTGTACATTGCTCTGGATAAGGGTGTCTGCCAAATGCTATAAATGTAAATGTTTAAGTTTTCATTATGGAAGACTGTTGCCATGAATGGCTATACTTCATTTGCAACAGTGTAGGTAGGTGGTACAATGAATGCCAGGATCCCAGGTTATCCAGAAGCATCAAAGCCTCACATTGTGTATCAGATTGCACCGTGATAAGAGGGTAAGTTTGGGCTGCAATGTCAAGCCACCCCCTAGGCCCACTACTTGTGCTAGATGGTCACGTCACTACCAAGAACTAATGACCATTCTAGAGGACCATTTGCACAAAATTGTTCAAATGTTGTACCATTAAGGTGGTGCCATGTATCAGGTTGATAATGCACCTCCCATGGTCATGGTGACCATATATGAATATTTTTGAGCTACTTTGGGGTTTATTAGAGGAGTGAGTAAGGAAACATTTTCCTCCACATAAGTGTACAGGCCACTGTTCTGCAAGCAAAATGGCCTTCGCTTCCAGAACTCCTCAATGTTATCTCCTGAAACTCCTTAATGTTATGACTGGTGTACACATAGTCACATCTGGTTTGACTAGCCTAGACATTTAGCCAAAATTTACACATTTAATCTTAATATACTGCCCATATAATTTTAGAATATAATGTCCTATGTCTCAGTCCCCTTGTTGAGATGACAATAAAAACAATTTGAAAGTATGTTGCAATTAAGTTACAATAATATAAATTAAAAAGAAAATATTTCCTTTAAAAGGTAGCTGGTTGTACCTGACAGACATCAGCAGTCTTATAAAAAGTCTTCTTGTCAACTGTTTTTAAGGACTCCAGGATACAGGGCAAATCTACTAATTTACAAGCTAAGGGGACACGGTCCACTCTAACGATTCCATGACGGCCATCCGCTAGAAAATAGAACAAATAAGGTTAGTGTTATTTTATTGCTTTTGTTTATTGTTTATGTTTAAAATATAAATAAAACGTATACCATGCAACTCTATGGTGAGCCTGTCCTTAAGATTCATGCTGCCAGACTGGGCAATTCGTCTCACTGTTGAGGCATACTCCTAAAAGCAAGAACAATGAGTCAGCAGCATACAGAATATATTGTTATTGATGTTGTGGAAAATTGCAGGTCAGTAAAATCCAGGAATCCTTTCAACAAACATGACCAGCCACTGTGGGTCAACATATATTAAAGTAAACACTGGACAGCATGAATAACTAGGGGGAGTCAAAAAGTCTGTATGTACAATGTTTGACCCCATTCATGTTTTGGGTCATATAATGGATTATCTATTAAAACACAGAAATAAGGCTTTCTAGGGCCAACAATAACTTATTCATCCCAAAAGGACACAATTTCAAGACTACAATCCAATTAAGCTGATCTGCAATCTGAACTCATATACAATCAGTGATAAGAATATGTGTACATCTGTTCAATTATGATGCGCACAATGCATAAAATCCTGCAGGTGCAGATATAGCACTTCAGGTAATGTTACATTTACATTTAAGGTCATTTAGCAGACGCCCTTATCCAGAGCGATGTACAAAAGTGCTTTTAAATCTGTCTTTGAATAGATTAGCTCAGGTTCAGTACGTTGCAAGACCAAAGATACTAATAGCCTAAAACAACTTTTTTTTTGGGGGGGCGGGGAATATATACAACAAGTGCTAGGATAAGTTTTGTGAAGAGGTGGGTCTTCAATCGTCTTTTGAAGACCACCAGTGACTCAGCTGTTTGGACCTCTAGAGGAAGTTCGTTCATATCAAAATGGGTTAGTTTTGTTCCATGATAGCCTTCTGATATTATAGCCCATCTACCTTGTTGTGTTGCACATTCAGAGATGCTTTTCTGCTCACCCTTTTGTAAAGAGTGCTTATTTGAGTAAATGTAGACTTCCTGTCAGCTCAAACCAATCTGGTGATTCTAGTCTGATCTCTTACAGTCTGCAGAAACTATGCTTACAACAGTAGCAACTGTTGTGTTTGTGAAGTTTAGCAGTTTCTAAAATACTCAAAATGCATCTTGCACCAACAACCATGGTTAGACACTTTTTTCCCCATTCACAGAAGCTTTTAACCTGTACCTGCACAATTCTATACACTGCTGCTGTCACAGGATTGAAACTGACTATGTGTGTGTTTACTGTACATATTTCAATATATTCCATTTTAAAGCTCTGAACATAATAGAAGGTAATTAAATGCTATTCTATTTCAGTACTGGAATTACTATGAATAATAATTGGCACATCACCCTGCTCAGAGAATAGAACTGACTTATACGTCTAAGAACAGTTTGTGTTGGCCATCAATATGTGGAGCTCAAAGTTTCATGCAATTTTGAATGTAATTCATACTTTGACATTTGACAATTTTTTTTAGAGAAAGAATGTTTGTTCTGAATTACTAACTTGATGCTGCATAGACAGAACATTGTGTAAGGAAAGAGTGAGTAAATGAATTGACCATTTACTGTAAATCCTGTGCTTTAATTCCACTTGCAAAGATATTCTCCCACCTGTACATCACATTATGCAAACTAACACAGTATCCCAGATAGCAACAAATTATGGGCCACATCAGGCTTGCTTCTGGCTCTTCTGGTTTAATTCAGGCTCAGTTTTATTTTTTTTTTCACAGAACTTGTGTGAAACAGCATTGGGCTGAGTTCTGGCAGGAGTTTGGCCAGCCAAAAGAAAAAAAGAGATAGTGTTTAAAAGCATTGAATATTTGTTCCAGGGCAGACATTTTGTATGAAAAGCTATAAAATGAGGGATAAAACAAATGAATTCTACAGTACTATTAATGTGTGTTTTTGTAAAGAAAACAAGACTTTACGGCTCTGTTGACAAGATTAACTCAATGGGCACTAAAGGCAAGGTGGTGTCAATGTGCAGAGTAAAAACAAAACAACAATGAAATGTTTTAGAATGAAGGAGATGGTTCAGTCTGCAACAACGTTCCTAAGACAAAACACTTAATCAATGTCCCCCTTAATGTCTATTGTGATTACTGCCCTGGACTTTGTGCAGTGCTGCTCAGACAGATCGGCATGTGATATCATATTACCGCGAGAGAGAGCAGAGAGCCGTATGTTACGTGTGCTTTGAATTGCTCTCGCGGTAGTATGATGTAAAACACCAATTGGTTTGCGCAGCCGCGTATGATCAAAATCACCCCGCCCACCAAACCGGAAGTTTCGCAGCAGCCAGCCACTCATATTTACGTGCTCAATGGACATGAAATTTAAAATGAAAAAGTGTGTACCTAAGGCGAAGAATAATTGACCTAATTGACCTAAAACAAAGAGTAGTTGGCGGTAATACTCTAAGGGAGTGTGTGGCCATTTAACTGTACGTAGAAGATTAAATTTAAACTGCTGTTTTACTACACACTGAACTGCTGTCTCGTTGGATTGGATTTTATCGCCTGGACTCTGAAATTTTACTACATCAAGGTAAGTAAACGGTTTTTAAAAGAAATCTCAATTTAGGCGTAGGTTTTAGTCTTTCTCAGCAGCGCAGTAACCCGGTTTGTTCATTCGTAGCTTTTCAGTGATTGTTTTTTATTTGATTCATGATAGATGTGCTGCAGTTATTGACAGGCCTAATTTACAGTGCATAATAGAAAACTGGAGAGCAAAGCAAGGAGAGCAACGTGAGTGGAAAAACGTGCAAGGGGTGGCTAGAATTTTTTCTACTACCGTTCTACGTTGGGACACAAGTTTGTTAGTTCTACGCATTTTACACGTAAGTATTACTCACCTAATGACACCTATGACTGTTTCTTATATTACCTTTATTATTAAATGTTTGTCTGTTTGTTTGAAACCTCAATCTATTTGATTTGCTTTCAGAAAACATGCATCACATTGTGAGCTTTGTTGATACCCAAGAAGTGGAAGTTGTGCCTGCAGTTTGGGTAAAGAATGGTATTTGTTTTTGTCCTCCCTCTAAGCGTGAAGGAATTCAGAGGGCAACTAGGTGTTTGGAGCAACCAAAGGAGTCTTGGTCTGCGTATAAAGTTAAAATTATGTATACTGCAGGTATGTATAAATCATTTTTGTATATAATGCATTCAATTAAAAAGGGTTCATAGACAAACAACTTTTCAAATTTTCAATTCTGTTTGATAGAAAACTATAGTGCATTAACGCCATTTTGGAACGCCAAGTTTGGAGCTTAAAAGCGTTGTGATTGGTAAGTGCTTTAGTTGTCATTATAGAACTTTTTCAGTGGCTTATGTCCCTATTTATAAAAATTTTTACCTAAATGTAATTTTTTTTAACTCTGTACCTGCATGCTCATTCTAGAGACTGAGAAGAAATCCTGTTTGTGCCCAAGTAACTGAGTTGGAGGTTGAGAGTCATTAGACCATGGTTTTATTTTGCTGGTGATC
>JAOTRN010000051.1:496303-507549 GCA_028566695.1 Bagroides melapterus
TCTATCTATCTATCTATCTATCTATCTATCTATCTATCTATCTATCTATCTATCTATCTATCTATCTATCTAAATGTGTGTGTTCTTTATATATAGGCTATTTATCATTTGTGTGTATGTGTATATGTATATGTATTTATTTATGTAAGTTGTACAGTCATACAACCAGCCTGCACAGGCTTATCACAAATCTACTACTTAATCATACTGAAATGTTGAGAGCACTGAGTGAGGGAGTGTCTTTGTTTACCTGTGCAGAGCTGTAGTGCATTTATTATAGTGTGGGCCATGGAGGCAATGACTCAGCACCTCAAAGCAGTTTCCAGTGAACCACCTAGTCAGGCCTTTGAGAAAATAGAGTGTATGTATATTACTTCTCCTGCTCTATATATACAGTATATAGGCATGGTTATCAATGGGCTAGGATGGCTACATCAACCATATCTTTCAAAAATTAAAAATTACAATTTAATATTTCATTTTTGCCACCTCATTGATATTTATGGTTAACAAAAGTTGTAAATAGGATTATTTAGAATTTAGGTCATGAAACTGTATATTCTATACATGGGTTACACTGGTAAGGTGACATTCTAAAATGTCAATACTGCAATTGATGTACAACAGGCAGGAGCAATATCTTTCTGACATTATTTTCAATAAGTACATTATGAACAATAAATTGATTGTTCTGTTACATATCCTTGCAACATTTCCAGCTAGTTGATTTTTTTTTTAAAACAGTTAAAAGTTGTGTATATAGAACATCAAATAATGTTCAAACTTGCTAATGAAGGTAATCATTCGAGAGCTACAACAGTGATAACAATAAACTTATATTGGTAGGGGAAGAGAATGTTTCAGTGTACTGGAAGGATTTTGCAATTGAGACAGCCCTTAAAATAGCTTACTTCCTGATCAGTGCCCTGACTACTGAATTAGGAAGTTAACTGTCTTTTGGCACAAACAGGGTTGAGGTACACCTGATTGTGGAACTGGAAAGACATAAAACACCTGAAATGTCACGATCTTGCAGTCTCATACATACATGTAAGAATATGAGAGATTGCTGTTACATGAAGGGTGTGACCAGTACTTGCTAGATATTTCTGCAGTTCCTTTAATGTTGCTATAGGTTTCTTGACAACCACCTGATATTATTGGTATCTTATTTTTGTATCCATTTCTTATAGCTTTCTCAAACTGAGAAGAAAATCACAAAACACTTACAAAATGTCTCCACTATTCCGAACCTTTCCATGTAATTGGAATATATCTTCTTATCCACTATGGCAGGTCTTCACCTGTAAAGCTGTTTTGGACCACAACAGGCATTTTCTTTGCAATACATAATGTGCTTAATCTGGTTGACTCATCTTCGTCTGTGGCATTTGAAGACTACAGCTATCAGATTGCAGGTTGCCTAAGATGTTTGATGGTGTTTACTTACCCTTAGGTGGATTTAAGTAACTTAATTGTGACTCAATAAGTTTACTATTCAGCCTTTGGAGAGACTCTGTTGGCCTGTTTGTCATTAGGGTCTAGATTTTTTATAAGTACAGAAATGAATGTAAACAAGTGTAAATTAAAATGCACATGTAAATCGTGAGATACTCAAGGTCTATTAAGGTGTAGCCATAATGAGAAAAGTGAGTAGTAAGAGTAGTCTTTAAATACTGGCATTGAGTCTGACACGTAAAGCAGATGGCATTGTCCTGAACGCTATACAAATATACAGAAATCTCTCAATCTCTCACTCACTCACTCACTCACACACTCACTCACTCACTCACTCACTCACACACACACACACACACACACACACACACACACACACACATAGCTTATAACAAGATGGGCAGGAGAACAGTGTAGTTTTCCTCAGTGAGGTCAGGTGGCTCAGATTTTTAAACACTGGATTCTTAATACGGTTCTCAAGACAGATCGAAAGCCTCCTTTGTGGCCTCTTCTATATGCTATGAAGCCACACCCCGGCTTTTACCTTGGTAATACCTGTCCTATTTTCATTGCTGGGTGAATGTAAATGGAGAAGGGACAAAGTGTTTCAGTGGATATGATGCTATTTTACAATAGGTTCCTGAAAAAAAAAATCTGAAATTATAAATAAACTCATTAAACACTCCCACCTCATAGAGTCTTATGTTTTGTTGCATTGTGCAAGGATTGTTGTCTGCTGGGGTCAGATATTTGCTCCAGTCTCCCCTCCCCCACCAGGTTCCACAGCCAATCGAAACAACCCCCACAGCTCACCTGAAGGGATTTGCTTTTATGGCCCGCCCTATCTGCTGATTGGCTAGGTGAAAATGTTCTGCTACACAGCTCAACGTCTCAGTGGTTGCTTACACACTGACACAAAGTGAAAGACATAGAGCCAATTGCCGCACCATACTGCACTGACAAAAAAGAGGACTTACTTGGGAGCCATTGCTCACTATTTGCCAGTTTCATTTTAACTTTAACTCTTGTTTGTGTGTGGGATAGGCAGAAGGTCATTCAGTGTTCGGTACCTTCAGCATGCCTTTCTGATTGCTCTAGACACACCCCACCCTTCGGTATTTTTTCTCTTGCCAACTTTGTTTTTTTTTTTTTCTCTCAGTTTTGTTGTATTTCAGACTTGACAGATCCTCCACCACGAACATGGAGCGTGGCAAATAAAAACAGTTCGCTAAGGTTAGTGAAGAAAATCTAACATTTCTTTTATGAAAATATGTAGTTTTACTGATCTGTATCATACATTACTATGGAAATTATTGGGATTAAAACAACTGAAAGGCAGGTAAGTTTAGAAAATAATTTTTACTTACAGAAATGAAGGTTTTTTGGTATTTTATGGGAAACTTGTGAGAAATATAAGACTAGCATAATTGGTGATTCTGTTCAATTGGTACCAGTTTTTAAATTTTGCCTTTTGTAACATGTAAAACTCCCCATTGCCTTAAATGGGTTGCTCAAGCAAGGCAGAGAATCATGTTCTGCAAGCCTGTTGACCAATACCATGTGACAGTTAGAATGACTGGCTATATGAACACAGACTTTTCTTTCATCTTGGTGATTAGAATCTACTAATGTACAAACTATATTAACCGTATAATGTCAAATGAAACGCTCAGGTTCTAAATAAGTTACAAAGTCATGTTATATGTAACCTATATTTTACTGACTTTATATTGGCTCCTATTACCACAAATATATGAGATTGGTTTTGCTTCCTCTTGCATAACCTGTTCTTCTTCTGTGGATGGTTGGAATCAGTTCTCTCCACTGTCTTCCCATGTACCGATATGTATATGCACATTCATATAGAGCTACTGGTTCTCCTTTATTATTGACAAACTCTTGTTTAAGGTTGTATTGAGAAGTGGACAACTTGTTCATCCTCTAGGTATATACAAAGGTATGAAATTATAGTTTATAGAGCTACTCTATGACCGCATCACATGGGGTAAAGGTTTAACAAGCAGTGGAAAATTTGTTTACCTTTGTATTTCATTAAACTAACTCCAGTAACTTTGGAAGTCCTCATGGCCACAGCCCTTTAACTAGTCTCCCACCTTTTCTTGTGAAATTTGTGTTGTAAATGAGCTGCAGTACCTGCAATCAGGCAGCAGCACAGCACAAGCCCTACAGTAGAAAATGCCTTTGTTTAATGTTTCTCTTTGAGGCTGAGTTTCTGTCATGGTAGGCGGAGTGGGCAGCAGTGTCAGGTTGGTTCCTCACACAATGCACCATCAACAAGTCCCTGCTTGTAATGCTATCATTAGGCCTTGATGAGCAGGAGGGGTGGGTTTTACACTGCTCCACCTGGCCTAGCATGACAAACACTATGGAATATGAAGATGAAAAAAAAAACTTCTCGTCTATGCATCATTTGCTGAATGGTTGGATTTTAATATAAAACTGGTATGTAGTGATGTGTAGAATGAATACCAATATGCACATGTCGCCACAGTCACCTCAGGCTTTCTCAGTGGGGATAAATATTAATACACTACATATACACCTGTTATTCTGAAATGACTAATTTTTTTTATCATTTCCCAGTATTTTGATAAACTGTTTATTATTTTCATGCTCTGTAAAGCTGCTTTGAGACAATGTCCATTGTTAAAAGTGCTATACAAATAAAATTGAATTGAATTGATGCAGATTTAAATTAGACACATTGTCTTTAATTATGACTTTCAAGTATGATTTGGAATGGAGTTGGAATAGTGATAAATAAAATTAGACACTTAAAAAATTACATTAATACAGAATATGTTTACAGTTCCCCTGTAATGTCTATTTTATTGCATTGAGGTGATAGTTGTCAGGAAGTCTGGCTGTGTTATTTTGTAGACTCCCATTTGTGTGCATGCTGCTTATGTCTGGAGGCTATTTGCATCACATTTCCATAATGTTCCCCCTCAGTTTCATTGAACAATACCCTTTTTGCAGTGTTGCAACTGTCTGAACTCTGAACACTAAATGATTCTCAAGCTTAGACTGGCATACCTCTACAGTTAAGTGCCCAGAGTACAAGAAGAAGGTGCCCACTGCCCAGTCACAGACAATTTATTAGACATTTTTTGCAACAGCTTGTGGTAAATGTGAATCATTGTGGAATGATTCAGTTGCATCATCAGCAAGCATCTATTACCTGACCTGTAGTAGCTTGTTGAAAATAAAAATATAATTTTAGACCTTACATACTATTTTAAGAGCCCTCTTGCTATTGATTTTTGGTAAGAACTTACCCTATTCTTATCCACATGTTGAGGATGGTCTGGTATGTTATGGAACTCCTCTTGGCCAATAAATGGTCCTGATCATTGCCCTAGCAGCCTCAGCCAGGGCAGAGGGAGTCTATTGTTTAAATAACTGGTTACAGTTTTTGATAACACTTCAGTGTAATGCAACACAGAGATGGCGGAATGGGTGTGGTCAGGGATAAGCTCTTCACCATTAGAAGGTCATAGGTTTATGTGGAAAGCGTGCATGTTGTCCGGCACTCAAGATAATGCCTGTTATAGTGTTTTAAAGCACTTGTGACTCTTTCCTGAGAAAGAGTGTTGTAGTGTTGTAAAATGAAGCAGTGTTTTTAATTGTTCAGTTGCACATTTACTCAACAGTTTCACAGAGCTTGACAAGATATGAGGAACACATCAGGTGTCAAAATATAGCTGACATGTTAGACCCACACTACTTACAGCTTAGATAAAATTTTAATGCAAACTCTTTTCGAACTCCATTTTTAAGTGTAAATAGGCATTGTCCAACCATTGTTTTGGCAAGTATTGGCATGAAAAAAAAACTAAATTTAAACTTGGTTGTCATTCCTGTGTAATATTTAGAACTAAAACTTAATCCTCACATAGTGAAACATAAACAAAGTCAAACACATTACTAAACACTAGCATAAACTGTATATTTTCCTGTGATATAAAATAGGTGCTAAACTGAATCAGACTTTTAACGTGTTGAATCTCTCAAAGTATAACGCTCTACGTAGATTTTAAATAGATCTCCCTAACACAGATAGCACTTCTTCCTATAATTGGTTGAACTAATGTTAGTTTACTTCAAGGCTCTTGTGACTGAAACGTACACAGAAAGTAATTAATATACAGGCTTACTATAAAGGGTCACCTACTTTGTAAGTCAAGAAAAGTAAGAAAATATTGTTGGTAACCATTATAGTAAATCAGGTGCAGATAGTCAGACTTTATTTATCGTGCTGATGCTGTGTTTAATACACTACCATACCATGCTTAATACCATGCTGATAGTCACGCGTTGTCATGTTTTATTTGCATTTTATTTTACAAATTTTTAGAGACTCATTAGGAGATAAAATTAAAAAGTAATTTGTTTCTGAAACAAACACAACATACAGTTTATTGATGTTAGTATCAGTAATTGAGGCCTTCCCATTAGTTCCTGTCTTAAGATGGCAGTTTCACCTTTGGCCTTCAGCAAGTTAGAGACAACTCTGTGTGTACAAAAAGAAAAATATCAATCAATCCTGAATTCTGCTTTTCTTTTATTGTATATCTCAGACTTGTTCTGTTTGCTTTACATTCACATACTCTGTCTCCGCTGAGAGACTTTTATGACTGGCCTTTATCAAATCAGTTCATAATGATTTTCATGTTATGGCCATGCAATGCCATGTCTAAAAATCCAGAATCTGCCGTTGTTTGTTTTGAGTTATTAATTGTTTATAGACTTTTCTAACAAATGTGATTTTACTGCATGGTTGAAACAATTTATCCTTTAGTATATATGCTGAGAGTCTTTTGTATATTAATTAATATTAATTTATCTAGCACATAATGTTTTTTGGTTTAAAGTGAACCGACGAGGTACATTTTTTTAAATATCAGAAAGAATGAGAAATCCACTTGTGTAAAATAGACAAATTATGTTTAACTGCATTACCTGAGGATTTTGGTTAACCAGTACTTTATGACCTTGTGTTAGATTGTACCTTGTACTAAGCCGAACATCTCTTCTCAAACACTGACCTGCTCCAAACCCCCATCACTAAAGAAAAGATAATTCAGATATGCATGCTAAATGGCCTATGAAAATAATTTGTCAAGATGTACTCTTTTTTTAAAATGTTAATTTCATGAAGTTTTATTAGCTTCAAAAACTTGACAGGAGAGTTGTGCTTTACTTTTCTAGTATTTGTCAGTGATTAGAGCAGTCTCTTTATGAACAGCTTTATTAAAAGGACAGGTGCTGCCTATATTCGATTTCTCTTGAGCTCATTTTTCATGTATGTACTTGTATCTTTTATGTTTTAGGTAAGCTCTATAATTTTGCGTAATATCATTTTACTACTTCCAGTGCTTCCATCTTATCTTATCTTATATATATATATATATATATATATATATATAGATTTATGTTTATATCATCACTGGTGTTTATATCATCACTGGTTTTGTTGACTTGGTCTGTGATATGACACAACAAGATGAAGCAAATATGAATATTCTTATTTATTATGATGATTACATTTAGTCTACTTTATTAGAATCAGCTGTGCTGATTCTGTAGAAGAAACTGAAATCATATATCACAGTCCATGGATAAAGTTCTGAGGAACACAAAGCAAGTTTTTCTTTACCTTTGTAATGCCAGTGCAATGCATGTCTGTCATATTGGTTTAATAATATCAACCGCTTAGCATTTTATGAAGTATTTAGAAGGGTGCTAGGTTTGATTAAAGAAAATTAAAAAGCTTGGGTCTTTTATTGAATTTATATTATTATATTATATTTTATATAATGAGATTTACTAACATGATATAAGGCACTATTATCAAGAGTAGGGTACCTAGATATTCAATTTATATATATTTTTTCTTGAACCAAATGTAACTCCCAGCAGTTATTTGGTGTATTATGAATGTAAGAGAAGGACAATTGTTTCTTGAACTGCACCTGCTTGCTTCCCTCCCTTGCTTCCCAAATATTTGGGGACTTAGAGGCCTTCCTCTAAGTCAGTGAGGAAAATGTACAAGTTAAGGAATGAAAACAAGATGAAATTTGTTTTCATTGAATTTTATTATCATTGAATACAATTTGTTTTTGGGGTAGATTTGTTGTTTACAGCATTTATACTATAAACCTATATCACATTCTATAATAAATCCATATGTAAACCTAAATGCAAATTTGTACCATATCAACAGGATTGCTTTCAAAACCATGGATGGCATATAATCACTAATGCAAAAACAACCACTGTGAGTTTTCCAGATGCCTGTGTGGACTGATACCAAAAAGAAAAAAAATCTGAAATTCATTCTAACTTCAGGATGGCTCCATTTCTATGTCCAAAACCACATATGAAAGTCTGTATGTCAGGCAACCATGTGATTTTAGACATGCTAAATTGGTTGTTTTAAACTTATCCTGAATGTTAGTTAAATTACCTTCAGCTCCAGTGCAAAATTTAATATGTTCAGACACCAAACATATATGACTGCAATAAATATTTACAGACAAATCAATGAATTAATTTGAAAATGTTAAAATGATTCAAGTCAGCTCTTTTGCTATTAAGCTTCTTAATCTCAATAGATGTAGCTCATCAATATGTTTACTTTGTTAATAGTTATACACTGTGTTGCAGCATCCATAAAATCTTTTTCCTTGCAGCACTCAAGTTTTTAGATTCCAGTATTGTTAAGTATCTACAGCCATCTGAAAACATGGAACAAAATTAGTATGTTTGGGAAAAATGCATGAAAACATATAATGCTTTGGGACTCGTAATGTTCAGTATAGTCCACCTAAGCAAGAATAATCCTGGTACAAGAGCACAGCATACATGAGTGAGCACCTGATGAGGAAACATTATGTGTTTTGGGTACCTGCAAAAGCTAAGGAGTCCTGATTAGTGTTAGCACTTTTTTCTCTGTCTAGTTTATTTTTGGTATAGACAACCTTGCTCTAAGTCTGTTGGCTTTTTCAATTGTAGGAAATTGTGGGCTGAACATTGATAGAATGACCTTATTCCACAAATGCTGATGAGAGCAAGAATATGGAAAAAATATTCAGTCTGCTGTAACAAGTTGTAAGGAAGCAGACAGTTGTCCTGTCAAATCTATATGCCGATCTATTGGAACACAGGGTGAGCAAACATATCTGAAACAGAAAACACAATTTGAAAGCCAGGTAAATGCAATCTGGGGGCATACAAATCCAAAATCCCTAGAAGAAGCAGGGAAATAGGTCGATGTTGCAACTGTATGGCACACAGAATAAACAGACAATAGATAAACAAATGGCTTAGTACAAGAGCAAAACTAACAATACTATGTTTTGTACTATGCCGACGTTGGCACTGGCTTAAATGTCTTTTCTACCGGAAGTAAGCGAATAACCTGGAAGTGGTTAGTACTCTTTCTGGCAGGCAGAGAGGGATTGGCAGGTGGATCCCTTACACAAGTACATTGCTTGCACTAGTTGATTAAATATTGTATATATTTTCTTAGGTTTTTCTTTTCTTTCTTTTCAGCAGAATATTAGAACAATAATATAACTGTTAGTTTGATAAAATACATTTCTGGAAAGATAAGTACACAAATCCTATTTTTAACTATAATTTTGCTTTAAGAAGTGGAAAACTTGAAATTAATTACTAAATTGTCATATTATGAGAACATCCTTTCATTAATTTGGAATTTGACTTGTAATGTCACAGTGATAAATGAACGTGGTATAATTTTAAATACTCATAATTAAATACTGATGGTTAAATATGCAACCTAAAAAGATTATATGAAAATGGGAAAATGAAAATTATATCTGTAGTATTGCTTTGACATTGAAGCTTGTTGGGCTGATAAGCTTGTGTCCAGACCTGTTTGGAATGCAGTCTTTATTTTGCAGACAGCTTTAACTTTTCTGCACTTTTAAATGTGATACCTATAAAAGTGTTCCACAGACAGTTACATTTTATGTTTATTTTACCTCAATTATACCTCAGGCACTGATGGCAGTGCATTTTGTTATATGTAAGAATCAAAGGTCTAGAATACATTGTTATTTGATATTGAAAACCAGTTGTTTTGTTTAATTGCAGTCTGTTTAATGTAGCAGCAAAGTCATAGTGTACTGATGTTTCTGTTGTAGATGTTATACGTGGGTGTGCGGCAAGCATGTTTTGCTAGTATATTCAGTGCCTTCTCTCCCCTCCTTTAGTAGATATATGCTGTAACATGTTTGCATTGGTATGACACGGGCGAGTCAAGATGGTGGAGGAGGCTCTCAATTTGCAATAGCACATAAAACCTGAAGAGTTTGTACATGGCTTTGCAATTTACAAGTATATTCTAGGTAATCCTATAAAAATTATGTACTGTTTATACATTCTACATATTTAGTGAATATGAAATACAAATTAAATAATAATTGTCTGCATGTTTATTCAACACAGTACAATAACATGGTATAGCATTCATTAGATAAAACCAAGGAATGCCAAATATTAAACTTCAATAGAATGAAGTATGTGAAATGGTCATTATTTGCATAGCTTATATCTGAAGCCTGGATATAGCTCTAATAGTTTGTTCCCTTCGTTCTGATAATATGTCTGAATATTTTTTTTCACTGAAGACAAAACATATTCTTCAAACAGAGAGAGCTCTGAGATTGCCTTGTTGTTGTCTTGTTGGTTTAATTTAATTAGCTCAGACTAATTAAAGTTATTGAAGAAAATTAAGAAAAATTAAATTTAATTATTTTATTAATGTACAGATTACAATATAACCAATTGCAAAGGAAAGAAACCTACATTCTAAGATTATAAATATGCTATGTATCAGTTCGTAGCTATTACAAGTAATTGTTTTATTTTGTGTAGTGGTACTTGTTATAATCTTTTGCAGTCTCACATGTCTCAAACATGTCTTGTGTTTCATTCAAATAGGAGAACACATCTTTACAGCCTTCTGCAACAGTTTCCTGTCTTGTTTTCACAACTTGGGTAGTTCTTCCTATCTGTGGCATGTGGCCTGTTGCCACATAGTAGAAATAGATCACTGTGAATGTTGCTAAGCCTGTTTCTTTAGAACACAGCCCTCACTTATTGAGTTCATAGTTTCAGAGTTGACGGTTGAGTCTCTGCTGGTAAGACATCATCTAATTTACTAACATTTAAAAACTATGGAAAATATTAAATCCATTCAATAATTAATATTTTGTAAAGCTACATGAGAACATTGCATCATTTTGAGGAAGTAGCTGAATTTTGTGGAACAAATGCTCTAAGCACTCACTGAGATGTGAGAGAGAGAGGAAGTGAGTAGTGGTGCACCATGCTCTGTTCCTTTTCATCTGTTTCTCAATACACAGTCTGTGAGATGCATGATGTTTTCAGACTCAAAGCCTCCCAACCTTTCTTCACTGATTTACTTAAATATTGACTATGTTAAAGTACAATAATACTAGAATTTATCTTTTAAGTGACGTTATGTGTAACAGGTGCACAATAAATGCATAGTATAAATCTTATTTAATAAATATTATTTAAATATTTAATAAAGCTAATATTTATTAAAAAAGCTGCAGATATTTGTCAGCTTACAGACCTGAAAAACTTGGTTTAGACACCTGGCTTTTTTCATCATTAAGAAGGTTAGTTAGTGGTTCATTTCAGTGCTCAAAATCTAAATCTGCCTGTTCAAGCAAAAGCACCAAGCAAGTCTACCTCCATGATCTATT